>OW240916.1:4530660-4564137 GCA_933207985.1 Pelobates cultripes
GCTGGGGAGGAAGGACGGCACCTTCTGCTCCCTGGGGTACACACAGCCGCTGGGGAGGAAGGACAACACCTTCAGCTCCCTGGGGTACACACAGCCGCTGGGGAGGAAGGACAACACCTTCAGCTCCCTGGGGTACACACTGCGCTGGGGAGGAAGGACTGCACCTTCTGCTCCCTGGGATATACACTGCTGCTGGGGAGGAAGGACGGCACCTTCAGCTCCTTGGGACACACACTGCCGCTGTGGAGGAAGGACGGCACCTTCAGCTCCCTGGGACACACACTGCCGCTGGGGAGGAAGGACGGCACCTTCTGCTCCCTGGGGTACACCTATGAGTCCCCGTAACGCACTCTGCCTCCGGATAGGGCGGCTGATACCTTTGGCTGGATCAGCCATGAACTCCAGGTACTCGTCTACCTGGCTCCTTACGAACTGCACGTATTTCTCCGGGGGGTTGGGTCCAAAGAAAGCCAGCCGCATGGTAAACTCTGTCATACTGCTCCTGAGTGTAGCTGGGTGCCATGCTTGCGCTGCTGAAGTTAGTTCTTTTGTAGATAGGGTCGCTGTACGGGTACTGGCGTTGCCCTCACTTTGTAATCCAAGGAATGGTGTTGCCCTGTAGCTGTCTTTCTGGTTGTAGGAACGATCCCGCCGCTTGCCACCAATTGTAACGGTCCGTTTCTCTCAAACGGGGATAAATCCGTTTAGGTGATAATCCCCTTTCCCATAGACCAGCAGCTACTGCAATCACCAACCTCCTGAACTCCAAACTGCATGTATTCACCAACTCTCGAACAGCAGACACAGGAACCCTGGAAGCAGCCGAACAGGAAAAGCAATACAAACGGCTTACACTCCTGGCAGTCAGCACACAATCCAATTCCCCCAATAACGAGACGACACTTCGTTTTGAGGGTTAAGCAGAATCTTCAGTGCTGGCACACCCAGCCTGGTTTTTATTACAATCCACAAAACATAGTACAGCCCACAGGGCGTTACAAAACAACCAATCACATCACAGTTACATCCCACATATTCCCTCCCCTTATCCTGAGAGGAAACTCAATTATACACACAGTTAAAACATACTTTCTACCCAACTTTCATAACTCCAAAACCATACATCACATTCACATAAAATTACATATTCTCAATCAATCCATTCAGGGGAACAACATATTCAAAAATGGCACAAATCAGACAAGGGGTTCAAAAGTTAGTAAAAGTCCTTTGTGACTAAATGAAGCATGGCTTTCTGGCCCAAACCAGTTTCAGAGCCTTCTATCCTGGAGATAAGTAATTCAATTATCTCCCAGGACAGACACAGACTCCATTAAGCACATGGTTGCAAAAAGACACAAAACACTTTAAAATACATAAAGTCACCTTTACACATAACACACAGACATTTCACATATCCCCAGATTAGCTGGGATCTGAGTGCACATTATTAGATGAATGGCACTCAGATCCCACAAATAAGCCTTTCTGCAGGGGAAATACGGTTTAACCTGCAGGGCCATAGTCCAAAGGGAGCAGGCGAGCAACCAGGCTTCTCCAGTTCACAGTGGCGAGGTTGGTTTCGCCACAGATTGGTTGTCGCCTCGAGGACATATTAAAGGCCGCTGATTGGTCACAAGTATCGACGTTCAGAGAATTCTATTTTCGGCCAATTGAACATATCTCTCTTCAGGTAGTGGCCAAGCTTTGAACTAGCATAATATGAGCCTCCGTGTCATTAATAAAATTCCAAGATTTTACTAGTAACATGACGTAAAGTCATGATTGTATTAATGACACGGAGGCAAGTATTATCCCCACCCACCCGGTGGGCGTGATACAGTCTATAAGGAGAGTCTTAAGACTCTTGCAAAGGTAAGTAACAAGGAATTTCAAGAGCATGTACACCATCCTTTTTATGTACACACTTAACTTGTTTTACCAGTTTGTTATATCAAGTGTAAGGAACATAAGGATAACATACAGTTCCAAAGTTTGGATTTTACCGTACATTCTCTTTGTTTCCACAGCGTAACGTACTGGACACTGACTGGGTAGAACACCGGAAGTTATGGGAGGTTACGGGACTTATTCTGTTCAAGTTACGACGGCTCTTCATCGAGACAGACAAGAAAGAGGAAGTTAGAAGACTGTTCAAGACACTTAATGTTGATAAATGTATATGATTGGCTGCCCTGTTACTAGGCAGATTACTTATGTTATTTCGTTTTTTATTCTCTTTCAAGTTAAATTCTTGCTGCTGAGGAGAATAATAAAAGAAAGAGAAAGCATAATACTCGCCTCCGTGTCATTAATAAAATCATGACTTTACGTCATGTTACTAGTAAAATCTTGGAATTTAGCAGACGCCTGATGTCCTTATCAGCATCAGTTAGGCGACTGAAATCCCTCTAGTACAAACCCTGGGGGAAGCTAGCCACACTACACCTCTGCCCGGGAACTGGTGAGTACCCTCCCCTTTACTCCCCTCTTAACATACCCCAATGTAGTGCCACAATGTATCCCCTTATAGACCAGCCCCTTATCCCTGCCAGCAGTCATGTCCTCCCTTCCTTATATTTCCAGGGAGGTACTGTCTGGCAGACGGTCACTAGAGGTGGAGTTAACCCCACAAGGGAATTTATAGCAGTTTCTGTGAAACTGCAATAATTACACTTGCAGGGTTAACAAGATTGGGACACTGCACCCAGACCACTACACTGAGCTTCACCGTGAGTGTATGTGTGTGTCTGTGAGTGTGTATGCCTGTGAGTGTATGTGTGTGTCTGTGAAACTGCAATAATTACACTTACAGGGTTAACAAGATTGGGACACTGCACCCAGACCACTTCACTGAGCTGAAGTGGTCTGGGCTCCTATAGTGTCCCTTTAAGCACACACTCTGACACACACATTCACTGACAGACACACACTGGCAGATACACAAACAATGACAGACACACAGATGTCACTGACAGTCAGACACACTGATTTGACAGACACACGTTGGCAGATACACACTTACAGTCACACACATACACTCAATGACAAACACAGACTCACTGATTTGTCACACACACATTCACTGACACACAGAGGCGTAGCGTGGGGGGTGCATGGGGGGCCAGCCGCACCGGGCGCAACATCTGGGGGGGCGCGCTCAGGGCCGGCCGCCCCATGCTGCAGCCGCCCGAGCGCTCTGTAGAGAGCCTCAGGCGGCTGTAGCTTTGCCCGGACGGTGCGTCCATGAGGGCGGACCGCACCGCCCGGCGCAACCTGAGGAGAGGGGCTGACAGGAGGGAAACGCTCAGCGCTCCCTCCTGTCACTCCTTCTGTAGTAGCGTGGCCGAGCCCTGCAGCATGATGGTCCGACGGGTACAGGAAGCATCTGTCTCCTGTACCCGGCCGGACTAACCGGCCGGGTACAGGAAACAAAAGTAACCTGTACCCGCGGACCATCATGCTGCAGGGCTCGGCCACGCTACAACAAAGGTGGGGGGGAGGAGAAAGAAATTGGGAGGGAAGGGGGGAGAAGAGATGGGGAGGGGGGGAAGAAATTGTCAGTGGAGGGGGTAAGAAGAAATTGGATGGGGAGAAGAAATTGGACATTTTGGAGGGGGGGGAGAAGAAATCTGTCAGGAGGGGTAAGAAGAAATTGGATGGAGGGGGGGGAGAAGAAATTGTCAGGGCTTGGGGGTAAGAAGAAATTGAAATGGGGAGAAGAAATTGGGATGGGAGGGGGGAGAAGAAACTGTCAGAGGGGGTAAGGAAGAAACTGTGAGGGGGCTGGGGGAATTGGAACTGGGAGGGAGGGGAGAAGAACATTGAGGGAGGAAGCAGAAGAAACTGTGGAGGGGAGTGGGGAAGAAGAAACTGTGGGAGGGAGGGGTAAGAAGAAAATTGTGAGGGGGGGAGAGAAGAAAATTGGCAGGAGAAGAAGAAACTGGCAGGAGGGAGAAGAAAACTGGGAGGAGGGGGAGAAGAAATTGATAGGGAGGGGGGGAGAAGAAATGGGGAGGAGGGGTAGAAGAAATTGTAAGGAGGGGGGAGGTCAGGGAGGTTGGGATAAGAAACTGGTAGGGAGGGGGGGGGAGAAGAAATGGGGAGGGTGGGAGAAGAAGAAATTGGCAGGGGAGGGGGGAGAAGAAGAAATTGGTAGGGGAGGGGGGAGAAGAAGAAATGGGGAGGGGAGGGGGGGAGAAGAAGAAATTGGTAGGGGAGGGGGAGAAGAAGAAATTGGTAGGGGAGGGGGGAGAAGAAGAAATTGGTGGGGGGGGAGAAGAAATTGACGGGGGGTGAGAGTTACAGGGGAGGAAGGGGCAATGAGAGTGGGAAGGGGGAGGGGAGAAGAGAGTGACAAGGGAGGGAGAGGGGGGAGAAGAGAGTAACAAGGGAGGGGGGAGAGATTGACATCCATCACACACACATGCAATGCACCCCTTGCACACAGAAAAACACACAATGCATTACACACACAGACACACAC
Organism: Pelobates cultripes; assembly: GCA_933207985.1. NCBI lineage: Eukaryota > Metazoa > Chordata > Amphibia > Anura > Pelobatidae > Pelobates > Pelobates cultripes. The sequence goes on from OW240916.1 coordinate 4,535,147, forward strand.
ACAACAATGCAACCCTTACACACAATGCATCCCTTACACACACAGAAACACACAATGCATTCATTACACACACTTAATGCACCCCTTACACACATTCAATGCATCCTGTACATACACAGAAACACACCTTGCAGCCCTTACACATACAAACACAGATTCACACAATGCATTCCTTACACACATATCAGGACATCCCCTACACACTCCACCCCCTGTGAACAAACTCATTGGTGGAACATGAAGGTGGACCCTGGGACCCAGACCTTGAGCTGTGTAAAGGACCCCCAAAAAATGGAGCTGCTTCCCGTTCTCCCAGAACATTGATTTTTGTGACCACAGTTACAAACCGCCTCCAGAGAGCCTGTTCTGCACCAGACCAGTGGAGCCAGACTGCAGCTAGAGCCCATCATCATCCTCATCTGGTTGTAAGTAGGCTATCTAGTATATTATTCATGGCACTAAGCTCTAATTTACCTCACATTAAAGAAACACTATTCCGTTGTTGAAAAATTTGCGCTAATTAAAAGCAGGCGAATTTAAATGAATCTGTATATTATATACAGATTGATATCTTGCACTTCTATTAAATAATTACAATTAGAGGTACAGGATTGAGGAAGTTGGCTCCATCTAGCCCAGTCTTGGATCATCTCCAGGGTATGGTTCCATTTTGATGTGTAGTTTTTGTTCTTGATGTTTTTTGTCGTTTACGATGGTTGTGAGACGACATATAATAGCATGGCCCATGCTAAGTTACTACATTTGTATATTTGTATTCATAGACCTGCTGAAAATGTGGAGAATGTGTGTAATGCATGTTCGCACTCAATAAAGTGTTGGAAAATAAACTTGTATTTAGATGCATTTTACTTTAATTACATAAGTATTTTCATAACAAACAATACATGTGCTTGGGGGGTAAGGGTTTCTTTAACTAACCTAGTGGAAGAGACTCGAGTGCTAAAATCCACGGGTTAGGGGGTGCAAATTACTTGCCTTGCCCCGGGTGCTGACAACCCACGCTACGCCACTGCTGACACATGCACTCATTCATTGTCAGACACACACACACACTGACAGACACACACTGACACTCATTCTCAGACACACTGATAGTCACACAATCAGAGACTCTCACTGATTTGACACACACACATTAACAGATACACTCGTGTACTAACAAACACACACATACACTCACAGGCATACACACACACAGACACACAACTATACACTCACAGACACACATACTCAGACATACACTCACAGACATACACACACTCACATATACACTCACAGACACACACACACTAACAGACACACACCACAACTTATTAATTTAATTAAAATTTTTCCACCCAGCCTCCCTACCTGGAGAGCTGGCGTGGATCCGTCCCTGGGGTCCAGTGGGGCTCTTGTGAGGGGGGCTGCTTTGGTAAGCCACCCGCTGGCCAGCAGGTCAACTCTTGCCCCCACCCCCCATGACAATGGAATAACAGTGGGCGTTTGGGGGGGCATTTTTTGCTGCCCCCTAAATAGTGCCGCCCAAGGCAAATGCCTAGCTTGCCTTGCGCTAAATACATCCCCTGGGGACACTTTAGGTACCCAGAGCGTGTTATCTGAAATGGTCTGGATGCAGTGTCCCTGTCCCCCTTAGTCCTGCAATGCAAAACATTACAGTTTTAGAAACGCCATGAGAGGACCTTGTCGCTGGAATCAGGTAAGCGAAAGAAAGGGTTTTTAACCCTTAGGGACTGGGGGGGTGGAGAGGGTCAGAGGCAGAGGAACACTACAGTGTTAGCAATACAGTTTTGTGTTCCTTTAAATGGCTATTATAAGCATCCCAATATATAACCTAGATAGCTGGTAATAACCAGACTCCTTAAACAGAGTTTCCCAGGGAGTGGTGTCTTATTTGAGAAGCCGAACCCCAGTCTACTCACCTGGCGTCTTAGATCTGTTAGTCTGTGATACTGCTGATGAAGGGCCCCATGTGGCTCCGAAACGCACGTCTTTTTCTTTGTTTTGTTTTTAAACACATGGTGCAGGTGTAGATCGGTTATTTTATTTATTTGTTTTTCTGAGAGCTGGACGTACGTTTATGTGGATTATTGTGTCTGCATGCTGTCTGCCCCTGATATAGCCACACAACTGCAGATACATGAAGAGACATTATCCTCCCAGATCTCGAGGTATTTGTATCCCTGTCTGGTATTAACAGAGACAGAGGAATCAGTCCGTTCTGACTCCGCTCTCGAGGTAACAGATATAGCCTACCCCGGGTGGCCTTTGGGGGGGTGAGCTGTGTGGTCGCACAGGGCGCCATGGCTGTCTGCAGCGCTGTGGCCATCATGGGCTGGCTGGGGATATCAGAAGAGTTTACTAAGCGCAGTTACTGCAGCCTACAAACATGGCCCCACATTCACTCTTATAATGGGAGCCGAGCGTCGCTGTCTGGAACCATTCCCACCAGGAAGACAGAGAGCTCTGTGTGACGCGGACAGGATATGATGTCATAACCCCGCCCCCTCACAGAGCCACTACAAAATGTACCTAGTCAATCGGGTTATTCGGGGGTCAAGTTGCGGCACGCATAGCTGTAGTCGTGAGGGCATTCAGCAACGGGCGTTGCAGTGCCCTCGTAAACTGTCCACACAGGGGTCCGCGCGGACAGTGCTCTGACTGTGCTCTGGAGCGGGAAAATACCGGTGTATAAGGCGCCCTGAGGTAAGATTTGGCGCCAGAAGAAATATTCAACTGGAGCTGTTTTTCTTTTGTTCCCCTCACAGCAAGTTTGTTTATTTCTGTGTGTAATTAGCTCCGGTGGCTGAAGTGGGGCAAGTACCGGTCATTGAAGTCGGTGAGCAAGCTGGCTTCTCACTCCGGTGGCTGAAGTGGGGCAAGTACCGGTCATTGAATACTATGCCCGCGGAGGGAATGGACAATTCCACTGGTGAGTTATGCTCTGGGGTTTCTCCTGAAGCTAAGCTGGGAGATGCCCTGGGGATTTTATTTCAAGCTATTCACGGTAAAGCTGGTAGTCCAGCTATGGCTTGGTTACAAGATGGTTTAAAGTTACCAAATTCACCCGCATCTGTCAATTTAGTTAATAGGTCTGACAGGAGCAGTACGCCTATTAATGAGTCTTGTTTGAAGGAAGCTTCACCTCTTGGTTATCACTTATCTAATTGCATAAAAGATGATATTCTTTCATTATTGCCATCCTCTAAGGAATTTCTGTTAAGGCAAGAAAAAGACGAGGACAGGAAACCACCTGTACCCCGTTCTTTTAATAATTGGCTTCAGGCAACACATTATTTGCTCAAATACTCTAATACATTCACACACAGTGATATTCATAAAAATACACCATGACATTCACACAAACACTCACTTCTGACTTCCCTAACAAACACACCCTGCATTCAAACTCACACTCACTGATTAAAGGGACACTATAGTCACTAGAACAACCAGCTAAATGTATTTGTTCTGGTGAGTAGAATCATTCCCTTTAGGCTTTTTGCAGTAATTATTGTCTTTTCAGATAAAATGCAGTGTTTATATTACAGCCTAGGGATACCTCCACTGGCCACTCCTTAGATGGTTGCCTGAGGTGCTTCCTGTGGCAGTGCTGCACAGTGTGACTAACATTCAGTGTCTCCACCCTCTGCATGGAGACACTGAACTTTCCTCATTAAAACCTCTGACTGGACGGCCTCTGTCCTATGATTTATCATTGCTAGTCTACTTCAGAGAAGCACATGTATCACTCACTTCCATTTCCTCGCATATACGAGCAGTCCAGCCGTACCCCTTCCCCCATTTATGCTGTTTTGTCGACTTTCTAGGACACCCATCTGCAATGGGCACACGCATGCTGGGAATGTATACTCCCTTTGCTGTGTTTTGCTGAACAACGTAGTGCTGTCTCATACGTCCTTCAAATATTTTAATAATTGTCCACCTGCAGACATTGGAAGGTGAGTGTGTGAAGCCAGTAGGAGTGGGACCCCCTTATCAAAGGGGGCATGCCATCCCAAAGTACAAGCATGAACAGTGAAAGGGAATATTGTGCCAGCGTGAAAATGTAAAGATAGCGCAGAGAGCGTCTTTATATCGCTGTTTGGGAGGATAGCCATGGTTCAGAATAAAGAATACGGGTACTTTATTCTAGTAAGACGGCACTGCCACCCAGGGGTCTGGCTACAGAAGAGCAGGTAACAAGTCACTTTTTGTGTTCGGTGGTAAAGAGAAATCCCTAGCACCAGACCTACTACAGCTTAAAGGGACACTATAGTCACCCAGACCACTTCAGCTCAATGTGGCTAAGCTTGGTTGGCATTGGTTCAAAGAGACAGTCACTGCAGTCTCTGCTCTGTAAACGCTGTATTTACATTGCTCTCTAATGACACCTCTAGTGGCTGTCACTCCGACAATCCACCAGTCACGCAGTCAGCCACTAGACGCACTTTGTATTACGGTCCTGCTATCATTGCTGGGCGAACGTTCAAAGTCTACATGCTCTGTATAATGATGTTGAATGTTTCCCATAGAGACTGTCGGATATAATGTAACCGTAAATTGATAAATATGGGTTATAGATATAAATTACCAAAAATAGGAACAATGTATGTGATTCACTGTATGCGTCCGACAAAAATAGCCCCAAAACAATGCACAGGTTAATTTTGATACAACTTGAAATGTAAATTAAAGGACCACTATAGTGCCAGGAAAACTAACTTGTTTTCCTGGCACTATAGGATCTTTAGGTACCCCCCACCCTCAGGGTCCCACTCTCGCCGGGCTGAAGGGGGAGGAAGAGGTTAAACTCTTACCTTTCTCCAGCGCCGGGCTCCCTCAGCACTGGGGAACGCTCCTCCCTCTTCCGATATCACCGCTAAATGCGCATGCGCAGCAAGAGCTGCGCGCATTCAATCAGTCCATAGGAAAGCATTTCTCAAAGCTTTCATATGGACATCAGCGTCTTCTCACTGTGATTTTTACAGTGAGAAATGCAGAAGCGCCTCTAGCGGCTGTCAGGGAGACAGCCACTAGAGGCTGGATTAACCCATAGGTAAACATAGCAATTTCTCTGAAACTGTTATGTTTACAGCTGCAGGGTTAACCCTAGATGGACCTGGCACCCAGACCACTTCATTAAGCTGAAGTGGTCTGGGTGCCTATAGTGGTCCTTTTAATACAAAGTGCTTAAAATGCACTACCATTGAAATACACAAGATGGCAGTACAAGTATTACAGCATTATGATCACAAAGCTATGCAGTTTATAAACTCCAAATGGCAGTGCACTTAATATACCCAGATATATACCCTGAGGTTAATCAAGATTAATCAATTCATATTGTTTGGCAAGTATAGCAATGCAGTGTCTCTCCTTAGAGATATGATAAGGAAGGAGATAAATTATTAACTAAATAGAAAGAATTAATGGTATAAGGCTATCTCTAATTTCCTGACCGAGAAGATATTGATTCCTGTACATGCGCACTAGGCCCTTCTTTATGGAGAAGCATTCTGATTGGGTGAGGCCATCACTGATGACTTCAATGAGTGGCAAAAGGCGGAGGTGGTGAGACCAGCACAAAGTGGGCTAAGTGAAGATAAACAGCTTTATTTTTCATTTATAGGTGGGGTCCCAAAATCTAAATGGAAAACTCTAACATTAGAAATACGTGTATTTGTAACGAGTTTCCTTAATATCTTTCTTAATGATGTGCCAGGACTGTAATGACACAATTGCCTTTGCTTAAAGGGACAACACAGACCCCCAAAGTACTTTATTTCACTGAAAAGCTTTGTGTAAAGACTGCCTTGTTTTTTTTCATTTTACAAAAAGCACAGATTTCAACAGAAATTGCCACTTTTATAAATTATCCTTATTACACCCTCCTGACTGTCAGACAACAGGACCTGTTACTTCCTGGTTTGGTTCGCTCAGTGGAGATAAACCCAAGAGGGAGCAATTGCCCAGAGCACCTGCCGTGTAAAGACTTCTCATTGAGCTGCATTGGGAAGTCTGTGACTGGACAGCCACAGAAAGTCTGGGTGGGGTTAGAAGGGGAGGGCTGGCAAAGGCTAGAGACAAGAGATCTGCAACTATTTTAAAGGATCACTATAGTGTCAGGAAAACAAAGCGGTTTTCCTGAAACTATAGTGCCTTGAGGGTGCCCCCACCCTTAGGGTCCCCCTCCCGTGGTGCTGAAAGGGTTAAACCCCCTTCAGTTACTTACTTTAATCCAGCGCTGGGCTCCCTCGGCCCTGGTAACCTCTCCTCCCCATCCGACGTCAGCTCCCCCGTCCGACGTCAGTGGAGCCGAATGCGCATGCCCGGCAAGTGCGCGCAATCAAAGTGTCCATAGGAAAGCATTTGTCAATGCTTTCCTATGGACGCTCTGGGCGATGGATTCGAAATATGCCTCCAGCGTTGCAGATGCGCCTCTAGCGGCTGTCCGGAAGACAGCCACTAAAGGCTGGCTTAACCCCTAATGTAAACATTTCTCTGAAACTGCTATGTTTGCATCTGAAGGGTTAAAACCTGAGGGACCTGGCACCCAGACCATTTAATTGAGCTGAAGTGGTCTGGATGACTATAGTGTCCCTTTAAGCTGTTTTAAGATATACTCCAAATTAAAAAAAAGACAGAATTAAATAAATGCATATGTGCATGTGGGGTGTATCTACTAAACATTTTTTATTTGGGCAGTGCAGTGTCCCTTTAAATATTTTTCGGAAAGTAAGTTAATTAGTGAAAAGCAAGGTGGCACCCGAGTATGATTTCATAGATATTGGTCTAAGTAGACTTTCAGTAGACTCTCCATGAAACAGTGAGTCCTGAATCATAGTTCATTACTGTTTGTCGAGAGCTCTCCCTGTCAGGACTAACAGAGCAGGTAATACAGAATTTTCAGTATTAGGAGTATATGGAGATTAGTTATGGTGAAAGTATGAGGTTATCGGAAATGGACTTTGCAGGACCTGAACGCAAGGATCAAAATTCTCATTGAAAATCACTGAATTCAGTGCATTGCTATGACCAGCTTTGGATTGGGGGAAAACGGTGATGGGCGTACATGCGCAGTATTTCTTCAAAGCGTCTCTACGAGAAGCATAGGGTTTAGGAATCGCAGTGGGACGAGCAGCGAGGAGACTGTCCCAGTGACAGCTGGAGATGCAATCTACCTGGCTCTGTTTCACTGCATCTCCTTATGTAAAAGATAATTAGAAATTCAGTTCAGGAAGATAAATCAACATTTCAACTGCACCGATATCCTGCTGCGTGATATCTAGACCGTTTACAGAGCCCCGTTGACAGATTTGGACTAAGGAATCCTCCACAGCTATTTGTCTCCATCATTACTAACTGGACATGTATCTGTGCAAAGTATCCACTAGATTTCACCCACAGCTATATTGGTCCAGAACGTAAGTTAATTAGTGAAAAACAAGGTGGCACCCGAGTATGATTTCATAGATATTGGTCTAAGTAGACTTTCAGGTGGAGACACTGTTAAACTATCCATCACTGCATGTACTCGGCACCAAAGGCGTGCCACAAAGTCCCATCTGAATTTCCACACCATTACTCGTTACTCCCCCATCTCCCTCTTACACTTACCTCCAGGAAGGCTCCAATAAAGGGCTCCCTCAGTTGATCCACCTAAGGTCCGTTATTATATAAACAGTAAAGAGGTCTGAACAGTCAAACAAAACAAAAGGGGTATAAGCCCATGTTGTAGATGGCGTGTGAATTTGTAGGTGTCTGGGGTGGAGGTGGAAGAGGAGAATGAGGTTCTGGGTACATCTTGTGTGGACTGGCAGAGTAAACAAAGTTATCTAAAATATCCCATAGCCGCCTCTTGGTCACATATACAGTCACACTGCCTACTAGAAGGGTCCTTTCTTGGCTATTTGAAATGTTAGGAGGTATGAAAGCAGATTATACAATTTGTGTGTCTTTTACTTCAGGCCAACTCGCAGAAACAGTCGAGTGATGTTTGCAGTTTCCTCTCAGTGGTGTCATACATTCCCATAAACTTCTCACAAACGTATTTGCATAAGGACATACTGTGCCAAGAAAGTTTATTTTCCTTGATTAGCTAATTGTATGTGTAGATTTTACAAACAGGCCCTTTACAAGCCTGGTGACAAGGCCAATACTATGCATGTTTTAAGCAAAACTTTATACCAGAATTCATTAACATACCTCCGAAATCAATAAAATAAAATGATTAGTCTTCCTCCATTTTGGGGGTTACAATGTCGGGAACACCCCATAAAATAAGTTTCTAGATTAGGTAACACATTTATTACAATGAATACAAACAGGTGTTACACAATTTATACCAAAAAATATCACAACAAAAAATACTAAGATTGTGTAGCAAAAATCCGGGTTATTCAATAAAGTGAGATTTCAAATTCAATGTAAAAACAGCCAAACCTGAAATAAAGGCAGCTATGCGAACAGTTTGGATATTTTATCCTTCAATTCGAAATTCACTCTAGCAAATAACCCTATGTGTGTATAATAAATGTTATCTTTGTGGCATTAAAAGACGGAGGTTATTCAGGAACTCAAAGTCTGTAAAGAACAGACATTTATAGACACAGATTGAGATTATTTAATTATTTTTTATATAAAGTGTTAAATTCTCCTGATTAATGTTTGCTGTATCCCTGGAATAGTGAAAAGTTTTGTTATTGTAAGATTATACTCATTATGATCATTATTTGTATATGTGAGGTGTGTTGCCATAGCCCTAAGCTACCATTTTAATGGTTTCGATGATATTACCGACATAGTCATTTACTAATGTGAGAATTCTAATTGGATGCATAGTGAATTTCAAATTTAATATCAAAATAGCCAAACTTCTAAAATTCTCTAAGTCATTAAGGCTAGCAGGTCGGAGACTTTGGCCCTAATTTTAAAATTTACTTTGAATTCTCAGTTTAGTGAATAATGCTCTCAGTGTGTGCAGATTATACAGCGAGTTAGCTGGCTCCAGAATTCTGATTAACCCTGTATGTTCCTGTATAGGGCACATGTAGAGCCAGCTGTCGCTCTATAAATAAAAAGTAAAAATAATGAGCCGATCCCCTTCTTTATTTTAAATATTGCACATTTCAAGTTACTCTATAAACGCTGACTCCGAAGTCTGCTTCTTTCTTATATTTTATCAATTCTATGATTGCTGTCAATAAAGGACACGCTGTGCACTAAAACCACTACATCTTAAAGTAGCCATTTTAACACACAGATAAAACATTGCCGGCTGTTCCTGAGAAAAGACAATGTTTACATCGTGCTGACAGACGGCCAGTAGAGCCACGTTCTCCTTAACACCCTCAGTTTTCTTAACAGAATATACGGAAACCAAGGCAGTGAAACTCCCTGTGCGCATTTGGCATCTAGTTGTGCTGCAATGGTTTATTTATTTTGTTTTTTTGGGGATTTGACCCTGTTTGAGCCATAGAGTGCAGAGTTATTAGATTTTTTTAATTTAGGTATTTGGGTACTGCAGTAACCCTTCCTCTATCTGGTTGTGGCCACATTACTTGGTTTTCTTTAAGATGGCATGATAATGCAGAGTATATCTAATGAATGCCCGCCAGAAGTAATCACAGCGCAGGCACAATATGTCCTCAATGACCCTAGTGGGTATAGAAGGTGCAGAGGGTAAGCCATAGAGAGGGAGGGTATAAAAGGTGCAGAGCGGGAGCCGTAGTGAGGATGGGTATAGAAGGTATAGAGGGGGAGCCGTAGAGAGGATGGGTATAGAAGGTATAGAGGGTAAGTCATAGAGAGGATGGGTATAGAAGGTACAGAGGGGAAGCCATAGAGAGGATGGGTATAGAAGGTACAGAGGGGGAGCCGTAGAGAGGATGGGTATAGAAGGTATAGAGGGTAAGTCATAGAGAGGATGGGTATAGAAGGTACAGAGGGGGAGCCGTAGAGAGGATGGGTATAGAAGGTATAGAGGGTAAGTCATAGAGAGGATGGGTATAGAAGGTACAGAGGGGGAGCCATAGAGAGGGTGGGTATAGAAGGTATAGAGGGTAAGCCATAGAGAGGGTGGGTATAGAAGGTACAGAGGGGGAGCCATAGAGAGGGTGGGTATAGAAGGTACAGAGGGTAAGCCATAGAGAGGGTGGGTATAGAAGGTATAGAGGGTAAGCCATAGAGAGGGTGGCATAGAAGGCACAGAGGGGGAGCCATAGAGAGGGTGGGTATAGAAGGTATAGAGGGTGTTTCATAGAGGGTGGGTATAGAAGGTACAGAGGGGGAGCCGTAGTGAGGGTGGGTATAGAAGGTACAGAGGGGAAGCCATAGAGAGGGTGGGTATAGAAGGTATAGAGGGTAAGCCATAGAGAGGGTGGATCTAGAAGGTACAGAGGGTAAGCCATAGAGAGGGTGGGTATAGAAGGTACAGAGGGGGAGCCATAGAGAGGATGGGTATAGAAGGTACAGAGGGGAAGCCATAGAGAGGGTGGATCTAGAAGGTACAGAGGGGGAGCCATAGAGAGGGTGGGTATAAGGTACAGAGGGGGCTCAGAGGGTGGGTATAGAAGGTATAGGAGGGTGCAAGCCATAGGAGAGGGTGTGGGTATAGAAGGTACAGAGGGGAAGCCATAGAGAGGGTGGGTATAGAAGGTACAGAGGGTAAGCCATAGAGAGGGTGGGTATAGAAGGTACAGAGGGGGAGCCATAGTGACGGTGGGTATAGAAGGTACAGAGGGTAAGCCATAGAGAGGATGGGTATAGAAGGTATAGAGGGGAAGCCATAGAGAGGGTGGGTATAGAAGGTACAGAGGGGGAGCCATAGTGAGGGTGGGTATAGAAAGTACAGAGGGGGAGCCATAGAGAGGGTGGGTATAGAAGGTACAGAGGGGAAGCCATAGAGAGGGTGGGTATAGAAGGTACAGAGGGGGATATTTAGTAAATATAACATTACTTTTCAGTTAGTTTCCGACTGTAGAAGAATCCCAAGCATGATTGCTCCTGTGCTACAAGTGATGTGTTCCCAATTCCGCTGAGTAATTTTGGCGGAGGGGAATAACCGCTGTAATACCTTAATTGGATATGAGCCACATATTGCAGTAATCTATTATTAACTCTTTCACACAAAGTGATTATTACATCATTAAATGCTCTTTAAGTACCTTCCATTAGTTATGATATATTCAGTAGATATAACATATAGACATAGGAATAGTGGTCCAGTTGTGTCACCTAATTATGGTACATAACACCTTTATTTCATTATTAAAAAGAAAATACTTGTTGATAAATGTAAAAAATACATTGCAGGTAGTGTGAATAATTATACTTTGAATTAAATCCCTGGAGACACGGAGGCCAACAATGGAAGAAAGGGTCTCTTATGGACTCTGCATCCAAAAAAAAGGAGGACAGCCATTTTGTTCCCACATCAAAGTTTGTAGAAATAGGAAAATACCAGTTAGGAATCAAAATTCATGTACATTTTATTCATACGGATTTAAAAAATATTGAATTTTTTTTTTGCATTTCTTATGCCCACGATTCCATCCATTTCACGACATATAAAGTCCCAAACTCTTGCGTTAGCAGCAGTTTTACACTTGAAGTTAGTGTTTCCGAGCCTTGCTTTCTTTCCCATAAACACTGGAAGAGTTTGTATTTACGTAGCTAAAACGTGGCCGCTGGTTGGTGGGCATCGGCTTTTTGGTGTTTCCGGTCTGGCTGGTGGGATGTCCCTGCTGGTCAGCCATATTAATCATGGTGCCTAAAAAAAATGAAACCTCAATAAGGGATTCAACCTACAAACTTTGTCGGCCTGGAGACAGGCTAGTTAATGGGACAACCAAAATAATTTAATGTTCTGGTTCTCCTGAAAACTTTTACCAAGTCTTGATCGAGAGGTTGGCTATTTTTCTATCTACTAATGTAAATATTGGGCTTCCAACACATCAGAATAATATGTAGATACATAATTAACATTGGCTACATCTTTGAGCTAAGTATGTGTCGTACATGCTGTGACATAGAATTCAGCACACTAACCGGTCTGGTTCTGCGGAAGCTTGACCTGGGCTATTGGAAGTATCACTTTCCCAGGTAGTCGGTTGTTGAGGGTTTGGGGGACAACAGTCAGAAGTTTGTGGTCAGAACTACTCTCCAGAGTCAGTTTGGCATGATTCTTTGGACGGACAAGCTGCAGGAACAAATATGAAATGTTAGCAATACGGATCCTTTTTCTGTCAAACAATACTGGAAACTATAAAGCTGGCAGTGATTTGTCCTTTAAAACAGGTTATATTAGACTGCCACAGGGTCTAACATGAAAGACTTTGTGTTTCTTACCCCTTGACCGGTGACCTCAAATGACCTTGACCTTTTCTTTCGGCGTTTCACCTCTATAGACTCTTCTCTCTTCAGTTTTTGTTTTCCTTTTTTTTGTTCCCGCTGCCAGAGGTTGGGGGAAATGCTGCGGTTTTTGCCCATTGTCGGCGCGGTCGCCATTTCTCCAGTGCTGGTGGATAGATTGTCTTCGCTAACCGCGTGGGGAAAGGGAGAGCTCGGCAATCCTGGGACTCTGTACGGCATGTCCTCACTCTCACTCAGTGAGTGAACAGACAGGTTACTTCTCTCTTTCATCGGACGTAGCAGCTGCCGTCGGTCCCCTTCTATAACCCGAGATCTGCGTCGGGCCGCCTTCACCGCAATGCTCTTAATGCTGCTCAGGATCTCTTTTTTCTCTATAAGAAAGTCATGTTACACAGTGTCAAAAAGTAATTTCAAAGGCAGGAGAAAGACAGTCTGTCCACAGGAAGCCACAGCATTGCACACGCTATCTAGAGAGTGGTACTAGGGTGCAAGCTGTTAATTCTACCTAGATAACTTCCTCAGAGTTACATAGTAATCCAGGTATCAAACAAGATTCCAAGTAAAACACGTTCAGCCTTTCACATATCTGGTTCTGCTGACGATCCCCAAAAATAAATAAAAATCCAACTTGATGAGATTTCCATTTGTGCCACAAAAAGGAAAAAAACAATCCTTTTTAATTCCAAAATTACAATTTGATTTCTCTTAAGATCAACGCATTATTCCCCTCGTACATTAACTATTATATCCTTGAATATTCTATTTTTCAAACGAGGCAAACTTTTTTTAAACCTATCCAAACAATCTGATAAAGTGTGATTTTTATCGAACGGAGAATAAATTGTGGTGGTTTCACTATTTCCAAACCGGGGGTTGTGTGTAGGGAAAGCTTGTATTTTGTCCCATTTCATGCTGTGCATCATTTTGACATCTAATTGGTTCAAGGCTGCACCAACCCATTAATACCCCTTAATTTACAGTCAGTACAATCTCTCAATCCCCTTGCAGAAACCCTTTTTCTAACGTAGTTCTGGCCATGTATACAAAGTTAATGTCATTCCATTATCAGGACATCTGTTGGCATTGATAACACGGTGGGGACCTAATTGACAAAATATTTGACGAATGTATTCATTAATTATTGAAGTACATTCACATTATGAGCAATACCAATGCAATGCATTATCTTACTCCAACTTTATCATAAAGGTTAAAGGGCAAAAAGAGAAAAAAAAAAATATTATCCCAAAGCCCATTCGTTGGCCCACGGCTGTGATGTTCAAAGGATCCTGGGCACAACTTTACAGGGAAACCAATACTATAACCAATACGTATTATTGATATTTAGTGCTATATTTTTTAAAACAGAAGATTTTACCAAGTAAATCAATAATAATCTTTTTTGTTTTTATTCACGCTTCATTCTTTTTATATTTTCCATTTTCTTTCTTGTTGAGTACTGGGCTACTCTCTAATCCTCACTGTCCATCAACATAACTCATTAAAAAAAGTCTTACCCCGATCTAGCCGGTTTGGGGGGTATCTTACCTTTACTGTCAGGAGACGAATTCATGAAACTGCTCACACTCGCCAGATTATTACGACTCGGGTACTGTAAATAGGACAATCACGTGTCATCTCAGTGCAATTACTGCCACAAATTACACCACAAGCAAAGTGCAAATTAAACCTGGTCACTGTGGACTACTACCATCCCGCTGCTCAGCCACCCAATATACACTGCAGGCCATAGCAGAAATTACGTAATTCTGATAACACTTATCACATTTATAGGAAATTGTCAATTAAATGGGAAACCGAGAATGAATCTAACCCCTAGACCCCGATGGGTGAGGTACACTCTTATAATGACTAGTAGTTTATACCACAGAGAATGCGTTTTACCAGTTTAAAGATTCCACCCACCTACCTCCTTGTTGACCGTTCCATTCAGGTGGATTGGAGGTGGAGTCACTACCGAAGAAGTCTTAAAGTGACGGGCACGTGGGCTGGTCTTAAACACTTTGTTTGTATCACTGGTTGGAAAACAAACAGATACTGTAAAAATACACTTTACTTCTAGATATATACAAAAACTCAAAAATAGTATTAAAAAATAATAGAACTCATAAACTTGAGCTATGATTATCTTCAATGACGACAACTTTTCCCCTGAGACTATTATCAAAGCATTTAAAAAAAATAACACATTTACAAAATCACTGAGCTTTTCATACAGATTATGATACAAGTGCTTTTATACTATAAAATATCCAGAAAGAAAATATATAAATTTTGTTAGAGTGAATATTTGGAAAGAAAATGCTTCTTCATTTGTTACTACCCAGTTTTTCTCACCTCTCTGCCTCAGACAAAAGTCTTGGAAAATTCTTCCTGTACGAATCCATGTGACTAAGATTCCTATTGTCTGATCCAAATGTCCTTACACTTTCCTGGTCTGAATCCTGTGAATTTTCTTCTGGGGTAGCCTGTGAAATTTTTGGCAGGGAATTCTGGCCATCCTGTGGAGATGAGGTCCATTAAGGATTTCAACCAGAGCATAGATGGCTTGGTATACAGAGTAGTTTTGATGGCATCATTCTTTCACGAGACTGCTTTTCTAATAGACCAACAACCAAGATGTGCTTATCAGAAGACCATGCACATACCTTTATTGCCATTACTGCCACTTTATCAATAATGGTGAAACGGTCCAAGTTGCCGTCTTCTTGCTCTCGAAGGTAACGCTCATATAGATCGTCCAGGCGATGAGGAACAGAGATGTTATGATCTGTAAAGCCATTAAATATAGTGAACATTCACGATAATTTTTACAAATTGAGTCACAGAGAAAATTACAATATTTTGTAGAATGCAAACAATATGTTGCCTTATGGTTTTTCTTCTCATGTGAGCCACTCAGAACTCTCTAGTAGAAGGTCAACTTCCTGTCTTGTTCCATATGAATTTTTACATTCAGACCCTTTTATTGCTTAGTATTTTCCATTTCAGCTGTCTCAGCATTTTCGTACCATTAATGATTTGTCTTTGTTGCTGAATGATCTCGTCACACAGAGATCGGTGCTGTTCAAACCGGTGCACAATGTAGTTCTTGTGCCGTATCAAGTTGTCCTTCAGCATGGCTCGAGACTGTAGCTCGGTGTTTTCGAGTTCCAGCTCGTGGACTTTGCAAAGGAGGCTCAGCACCTCTTTCTGCTCCTCTGAACTGATTCGCTTGGGCAGAATTTCCTCAAGTCTTCGAGCTTGATGCCGGACATCTTTGCACCTCTTCTCTAATTCCATCTGCAGCAAGAATTGGATTTAGATGTGACATAATACACAAAGAAGAAGCAGATGGTACATCTCCTAATCAGGGTTCTGTAAACGTTTTAGGTTTTGTATATTTGTAATTTTGTGTTATTCTAAACTTTTTCCAGATCTCTCTCTCTCATTTCATAATTCCATCATAGATGCGAAAGCTCTATAAATCCCATATTTGCTTTACATTTTTTGCTTCTAGTCTATAGCCTGCCCATTTAACTTTAAGAGGTTTATTTAATAAGCTCTGAGTTTTAGGAAAAGCTACAATACAAACTATAATTCTGGGTAGTCATGTGCTGCCTGAAAACAACTGGTACTTTGAGAATTAATCTCTTGCCAGTTCAGATATTTGTTTTAAAACTTACAATAACCTTGTCAATTTGTTTGACAATTCCTGGTTTAGTGAATGGACCTCACTGAGATTTTCTCAACCTAAACCAGTGATATTAGTGGGACTTGACCCAGGTTAATTTTTCCACACGTGACAAACCATGAATTTAGGGATATCCCATATCGTACTAGACACGAGATCCACCCAAAGAATTCAGATTGTTAGCAGTGATGAAAGTCAAAACTTTCGTAGTAGAGTCTTAAATTCCATGTAAAACATTCAAATTTGAAAAACAATGGAAAAAACGGTGCTGTTAATGTCCATATATTCTAACTAAAATATATGAATGATGGAACTCAGATTTCATTTTTGAGACTGACTAGAGTAACACATGGATATCACTGGCAAACATTAGTACATCTCTGTCATAATCAGTCTTCACACCGGTGAAGTGCAGATCTTGTGACTTTGGCAAACATTATTGGTGTAGTAAACAAACAGATGGAAAGATAATATTTGCCTGAACTTGCTTTACAGCGCAGTGCTTTATACTTTGATAATCACCTTTTGCCGGCGCAGTCTGCTCTGATCTCCCACCAGTGCATAGATGTTCTCTCGAGCCAATGTCACCTCTGGAGGTTCCACGATGTCTGACTGATCATCGCCGGTGTCCGAGTCTTTCTCACTGTCCTCCTTTACATAGCTTTCTCTCCTGAGTTCATCTCTCCACTTACGGATACGACGATTTTTCTCCTGTTCCCAACTACAAGTATAACACAGGAGTATATTCACAGACCGGTACATATAATAACACACAGACATTACCAATCCAATCACATGCTATAACAAGAACAATAAAACATATGTAGTGTAGTATATTAAGTGCATTTTGTTATGGTTTTATTTCAGAACTTTTAGACTCTCGTCTGCAGGATATCTCCAGGGCTGCACCCTTGTAATACACTTCTTTATTGAAGTCCATCAACTTGCCCCTTAACTTCTCACCCCTTACAACCTACTGTCCTCCCTCCTCCCAAACACTTACTGTAGTGGAATGGATGCTCTAGCTACACTTTTATTTCATTTTGTTCGGCTGTCCGTACACACCCCGTTCGTGGGTCCCCAGATTCCTCTTGTGTTTTGGTCACCCTGTGCCCAATATTGGTGCCGGGTATGTTGAATTTACTGCTAGTCTGTGCCTCTCCCCCTCCCCCTTTTTCCTGTCCTATTGTTTCCCCAGCAGGGCGTTGTCCCAGGGACAAGATGAGTTTAAATTAGCTACTTTGTCAGTCCTCAATCTCCCATCAGCCCTTGCTATTGTCTGACCCCAGCCTTCCTTGTACTATAGTGCTCTATGCGCCCTATTGTATGTAAATGAGGCTGTTGGGGGCTTAAAATATGTGTGCTATGTCTAGTAAAGTCAGTTGACTCCCAGAACCATGTTTCGTCTGGCATTTGGGGAAAGGGATAAAATCTGCTGATGGAAAGGTGTCCAGGGCTGCAATCACATTAGCCTGGTCCAGGGTGGAAAAGGCCCTCAGTGATCCCAGACAAGCCACGGTGAGTGAATATGAAGTGCTCCAAGGTCCCTGATAACTAAGAGGTCGGTTGGAGTACTGGAGCTCTGTTACACTTACCCTCCTGTATATCTGGGTGATTTAAATCCCTCATTAACTCCATATTTGTCCCTCATCCTTTTAGATTGTAAGCTTGTTTGAACAAGGCGCTCTTCACCCACTGTTCCTGTATGTCAAAAATGTTTTAGAACTGTTTGCCTTGATGACCTATTGTACGGTGCTGTGAAATATGTTAGTGGTATATACATAATTGTAATTGTTTATAGTGAGCAGGGTTCTCTATATTGCTCATTGTGGGTTTGCTGTAGACGTTCTGACCCCAAGACTAATATATAGCAATACTGAGCACACTTGGAGTGTAAAGCAGAAAAAAGGGCGCAAGAGAATACTGAGAACGGGCAGCAGCTGAAATAGCCTGCCCTTTCGATGGGTCCCCGCTCAGTTCTCAAGCTGGTTTTAGCTCATCTTGTCCCATTACAGAGAGAACATCTTTGAAACATTTCAGACTGGTCCCACCCATATGGGCAGTCCAGATCTGAAATGCCAGCAAGTACCTCTGCAAGAGAGACACAGCAACCCCAGACGATCGTTTCAGCCTTGTTAGGAATCATCAGTGAGGCATAGCTGATATCTCCCTAGGCACCGTGAGCAAGGGGTCCACGTCTGGATTACCCTTTAAACATGTGGAGAGCAAAAAACAGGGCGCAAGAATGGGCAGCAGCTGAAATAGCCTGCCCTTCGGTGGGTCCCCACCACATGGAGTGTATATCCGTAACTGAATCAGACCCATTGCCATATAGGTTCAACATGTAACCGTGTCTAAACAAACAAGCTGGAATCAGAGTGTATGTCAATAAGTGAAGATCTAGGTCGGCCTTTAGAAGGAGTAGATGTTGGGTTATCAATCACTCCACCTACTCGGCAATAATGAGGAAGTGACGTGACGTTTCCATCTGAATTTCCATGTGATTACTCTCTAACTCCATTAGCTGTCTCCGGATATCCATTTGCTCCCGGAATGCTCTAATAAGTTGCTCCCTCAGCTGATCCATCTCATATCTGTCATAAGGTAAGGTGTGGAGCTGGACCTCAGCTGGATGGTCAAACAAATACAGGGGTGTTAGTAAGATCATGCACTTTTAAGACAGAAATAGGAATGGAAGTTTAAAAAAAAATCAAAAAAAGTCAGGTTACCACCACGTATGGCCACAAAACGTGTAAAATGTAAATATATGCAAATTAACAACAGAGTAAGCTGAAAGCAGGAGATGTTAATATTCTCAATAAGATGTCCTCACGATGAGTACACTGGTAATAAAATAAAGTTAAATAAAAGCTTAGTGGGACTGAAGAGAAAAACAATGAGGAAAGCATTTGTCAATAGGAGGGTTTTCAGGAGTCTTCAAAAAAATACAAAGAGAACGGATTGATTGGATACGAGATGGGGATTTACTACAGTAACTGGAGCAGATAGAGAACATTGTTGAGAGTGAAATCGAGGTTGTGACTGGGGAAAAAAGCAATAAAGTGTAGGACATTTGTTCCTGACAGTGATGGATTGAGTCCGCCCCCTCCCGATATAGTCCAGCCACCCTTACATGTGTACAATGGAATCAAATCTCCACAACGCTATAAATATACTCCTAGAACATAAAATAATATAGATCCCCTGTGCATACATACATCAGAGACTCTTCCTTACTCACCCACCACTCATTTACAGATAAACAAATGTTAATGATAATCTTCTTCTCATACAGAACGTTGGTCTCCAACTGGAGCTTAGGACTCTAACAATCGAAGCAGTGGAATAATAGATGCTGCTGCTATTACCCAGCTCGATAGTGCTAGTTTCTTCCACCTAAGAAGGATGGAAGGTTGAGTTGGCCCTGCCAATATCACGTTATATATTTGATGTTAACCAAATGAGCTATTTCATTAGCACATTCTAACCACAGTATCCATCAATGGAATGTAATAGGAGTATTCAAAAGATCGAGTTTATAAAACCTACAACTAAATAAGCAGGACTCGGGAACTTAGAACAGATTTACAATATATATTCCTGACAGGTCAGGGTTACCTTGGATGTTGCGAATGTCACTCTTCTCGGTCCTCATCTGCATTAAGCCTTGCTCATCAATCTTCTCCTTGAGCCTGTGGATCTCATTCCGCAGGTCAGCTATGATGCTCGTGTACTGGGCGATGTGGTAAGAGACGTTGAGAAGGTTCCTCTTGACCTAGAAAGTCACATTAATGTGAGAGGTGGAGGTTGACAGTAACATACGTTTACATTAAGACATTCCATGAAACACTACATGCAAAGCCTCCCAAACAGAGGGTAACCATGTCTGCACAGAGACGTTAAATATACACATTATGCTGGCAGTGCGTGTTTGGGACAAGATACATACATTTTAGAAAGGACCTGGGGAGGTCTGAAACATTGACTAATTTGCTCCTGTTTGTAATGGAATAAACGCATTGGTTGTGTCCTGCTGCAGGTATATAGCTTGCATTCTGCTCACACTCTGGCTCTAAACATGGTGGCACAATGTTTCAGGAGATAGCTTTACAGATTCATATTAAATATACAGAAGGTATCATGATGTACTGAGCCATGTCATGTGTATACTAATTGTGTTCGGCACTTGTTTGAGGGTGTTCATGGACATAGGACACTGGAGGGATTCACCCTTCGTAAAACTTTGTGGAGGTGGGTTAGTGGCACAGATCCCCTCAAATGTAATGGTCTATTCTATTGTCCATAATCTACAAGATTGCCACCGGCATGGTTCTCATTACATGCCGACTGCTGGAGCATTAGAAGACTGCAAGCAATTTTAACAATGGGGTCATTATAGTTGTGTCCTTAGCATATATATTGTTTGTATTATTATGTCCTTAGTGTATCCATTGGTTGTGTTATTGCGTTCTTAGTGTATCCATTGGTTGTGTTACTGTGTTCT
Organism: Pelobates cultripes; assembly: GCA_933207985.1. NCBI lineage: Eukaryota > Metazoa > Chordata > Amphibia > Anura > Pelobatidae > Pelobates > Pelobates cultripes. Next base: position 4,555,741 of record OW240916.1, read on the forward strand.
TAGTGTATACACTGGTTGTGTTATTGCGTTCTTAGTGTATACACTGGTTGTGTTATTGCGTTCTTAGTGTATACACTGGTTGTGTTACTGCGTTCTTAGTGTATACACTGGTTGTGTTATTGCGTTCTTAGTGTATACACTGGTTGTGTTATTGTGTTCTTAGTGTATACACTGGTTGTGTTATTGCGTTCTTAGTGTATACACTGGTTGTGTTATTGCGTTCTTAGTGTATACACTGGTTGTGTTATTGTGTTCTTAGTGTATACACTGGTTGTGTTACTGTGTTCTTAGTGTATACACTGGTTGTGTTATTGCGTTCTTAGTGTATACACTGGTTGTGTTATTGCGTTCTTAGTGTATACACTGGTTGTGTTATTGCGTTCTTAGTGTATACACTGGTTGTGTTATTGCGTTCTTAGTGTATACACTGGTTGTGTTATTGCGTTCTTAGTGTATACACTGGTTGTGTTATTGCGTTCTTAGTGTATACACTGGTTGTGTTACTGCGTTCTTAGTGTATACACTGGTTGTGTTACTGCGTTCTTAGTGTATACACTGGTTGTGTTACTGTGTTCTTAGTGTATACACTGGTTGTGTTATTGCGTTCTTAGTGTATACACTGGTTGTGTTATTGTGTTCTTAGTGTATACACTGGTTGTGTTATTGTGTTCCTAGTGTATACACTGGTTTTGTTATTGCGTTCTTAGTGTATACACTGGTTGTGTTATTGTTTTCTTAGTGTATACACTGGTTGTGTTATTGCGTTCTTAGTGTATACACTGGTTGTGTTATTGCGTTCTTAGTGTATACACTGGTTGTGTTATTGCGTTCTTAGTGTGTGCACTGGTTGTGTTACTGCGTTCTTAGTGTGTGCACTGGTTGTGTTACTGCGTTCTTAGTGTATACACTGGTTGTGTTATTGCGTTCTTAGTGTATACACTGGTTGTGTTATTGCGTTCTTAGTGTATACACTGGTTGTGTTATTGCGTTCTTAGTGTATACACTGGTTGTGTTATTGCGTTCTTAGTGTATACACTGGTTGTGTTACTGTGTTCTTAGTGTATACACTGGTTGTGTTATTGCGTTCTTAGTGTATACACTGGTTGTGTTACTGCGTTCTTAGTGTATACACTGGTTGTGTTACTGCGTTCTTAGTGTATACACTGGTTGTGTTATTGCGTTCTTAGTGTATACACTGGTTGTGTTTTTGTGTTCTTAGTGTATGCACTGGTTGTGTTACTGCGTTCTTAGTGTATACACTGGTTGTGTTATTGCGTTCTTAGTGTATACACTGGTTGTGTTATTGCGTTCTTAGTGTATACACTGGTTGTGTTATTGCGTTCTTAGTGTATACACTGGTTGTGTTATTGCGTTCTTAGTGTATACACTGGTTGTGTTATTGCGTTCTTAGTGTATACACTGGTTGTGTTATTGCGTTCTTAGTGTATACACTGGTTGTGTTATTGCGTTCTTAGTGTATACACTGGTTGTGTTATTGCGTTCTTAGTGTATACACTGGTTGTGTTACTGCGTTCTTAGTGTATACACTGGTTGTGTAAGCTACTGTGTTCTTAGTGTGCATACACTTTCGGTTGTGTTATTATGCTCTAGTGTGTGCACTGGTTGTGTTACTGTGTTCTTAGTGTATACACTGGTTGTGTTATTGCGTTCTTAGTGTATACACTGGTTGTGTTACTGTGTTCTTAGTGTACACTGGTTGTGTTATTGCGTTCTTAGTGTATACACTGGTTGTGTTATTGCGTTCTTAGTGTATACACTGGTTGTGTTACTGTGTTCTTAGTGTATACACTGGTTGTGTTATTGCGTTCTTAGTGTGTGCACTGGTTGTGTTACTGCGTTCTTAGTGTATACACTGGTTGTGTTACTGCGTTCTTAGTGTATACACTGGTTGTGTTATTGCGTTCTTAGTGTATACACTGGTTGTGTTATTGCGTTCTTAGTGTGTGCACTGGTTGTGTTACTGCGTTCTTAGTGTGTGCACTGGTTGTGTTACTGCGTTCTTAGTGTATACACTGGTTGTGTTATTGCGTTCTTAGTGTATACACTGGTTGTGTTATTGCGTTCTTAGTGTATACACTGGTTGTGTTACTGTGTTCTTAGTGTATACACTGGTTGTGTTATTGCGTTCTTAGTGTGTGCACTGGTTGTGTTACTGCGTTCTTAGTGTATACACTGGTTGTGTTATTGCGTTCTTAGTGTATACACTGGTTGTGTTATTGCGTTCTTAGTGTATACACTGGTTGTGTTATTGCGTTCTTAGTGTGTGCACTGGTTGTGTTACTGTGTTCTTAGTGTATACACTGGTTGTGTTATTGCGTTCTTAGTGTATACACTGGTTGTGTTACTGTGTTCTTAGTGTATACACTGGTTGTGTTATTGCGTTCTTAGTGTGTGCACTGGTTGTGTTATTGCGTTCTTAGTGTATACACTGGTTGTGTTATTGCGTTCTTAGTGTATACACTGGTTGTGTTATTGCGTTCTTAGTGTATGCACTGGTTGTGTTACTGTGTTCTTAGTGTATACACTGGTTGTGTTACTGTGTTCTTAGTGTATACACTGGTTGTGTTATTGCGTTCTTAGTGTATACACTGGTTGTGTTACTGTGTTCTTAGTGTATACACTGGTTGTGTTATTGCGTTCTTAGTGTGTGCACTGGTTGTGTTATTGCGTTCTTAGTGTGTGCACTGGTTGTGTTATTGCGTTCTTAGTGTATACACTGGTTGTGTTATTGCGTTCTTAGTGTATACACTGGTTGTGTTATTGCGTTCTTAGTGTGTGCACTGGTTGTGTTACTGTGTTCTTAGTGTATACACTGGTTGTGTTATTGCGTTCTTAGTGTATACACTGGTTGTGTTATTGCGTTCTTAGTGTATACACTGGTTGTGTTACTGTGTTCTTAGTGTATACACTGGTTGTGTTATTGCGTTCTTAGTGTGTGCACTGGTTGTGTTACTGCGTTCTTAGTGTATACACTGGTTGTGTTATTGCGTTCTTAGTGTGTGCACTGGTTGTGTTACTGCGTTCTTAGTGTATACACTGGTTGTGTTATTGCGTTCTTAGTGTATACACTGGTTGTGTTATTGCGTTCTTAGTGTATACACTGGTTGTGTTATTGCGTTCTTGGTGTGTGCACTGGTTGTGTTATTGCGTTCTTGGTGTATACACTGGTTGCGTTGCAGGCCGGAGTGGGTTCATATATATACCCGTGTCTTGATGTTTTTGGCACGATCGGCGTAGGAGAGTGTGTTCCGAGACTCCTCGAAGGCACTGCTGGCTGGACTGATGTGAGCAATCATTACTGTTCGACTATTACCGCCCAATGAGTCCTGAGAATGGAAGCAGAACAGCTGAGTGTGAAGACAGTGAAACATCAGCATAATAAGAAGATAATAACCAACTCTGAGGTTATAGACACATCGAACTTCATCCATTTCTAAGAAAAAACAGTTTGGGTTCTCATTTTTTGTTTTATGTCAACAGACAATAAATATAAAAATCTAGAAAATAAATCCAGGTGCAAGTTTTAAAATAATTGTTTTAAAAAAGTTTACATTTTTTTTTAAATTTAAATAAAGAAACTCCGATGTGTCCAGCTGGATATATTCACACTGTAGGATTGGAGAGAATGGAACGGGCTCAGATATTTCAGCCAATCATTTCTCATTGTTACGTAGAGAGCGATGGTAACTAAATGTTAAATTAGTTATTTTACAGGTATTTTATTTTTATATATGAAGATTCCCCCATGTCTACATAGTTATGGGCTTGTTGTAACCTGCAATATGAAAGTTGCTTATTAAGCCCTGCCCCAACCTGACTGCTTGACATGCGCAGTGATTATTCAGGAATGGGGGGAGGAGAGAGACACTTTGCCATTTTTAATGATATTTTATTATTTTTATCTACCACCTGTCTTTTCACTGAGCAATATTTCAAGACGTGAAATTTCCAAGTCAGTTCCTGAGATTCTTTTGGGAATAGATTCTGGGTTATAAGGAAATCCGTTAATAACAGAGAGGCCACAAATTTCAATAACAGCTAGAATGGATGTTGGGTAGAACCCCAAGACGGCTTGCAGTGATTTTAACATTGAAACAAAAAAATGATTCATTAAATTTTAAAATGTAAGATCTATCGTTTAATAATTAATTAAAATAGCAAGTCACAAATAAATGTCATGTGAAAAAAGGACCATAACCACTGTGGCTCATTGTAGTGGTTATGGTGCAGTGTTTGGGTGTCGGTCCCATCTCTGTATCAAACAGTTTTTGAGCTGTCGGGCTTTGTTAGTTCATACATCACAGCCCCTCTGCTGAGGTTCGGCTAATGTGATGTGGAATTCTCCAGTTGTCTGTCCAACATTGGTTGGCTAACCAGCCCCCAGCTTTGGACAGCTAATGCAGAAGTGAATGTGCGCTGGAATAGTGACGGTTTGTGCCCGCCATCAGTATGGCAATGGGTAAAGCTACGATTTTTAATGGTACCTTTAACAGTCTGGTCAGTTTGCTGTCTCGATAGTTGACATATTTGTTACCCCCTCGTTCACTCAGAGCGTTGATGCAGTTACCGAGGGCCAGCAGAGAGCGGTTAATGTGGGCCCCTTCCTTCATCCGCTGACCCCGATTCTGAGTCTGCAAGAATTATCAGAGGAGAAGAGGCATTAAAAGTGAAATCACATTCGCTGAACAAAAATCGCAGTCACCTCGGAACTAGTCCAAATCTGAACTAAAGGGGCCCTTTTAGTGCACACAATGGTCACCTTTCTCTGGAATAATGAATTTGTCTAGGGTTTTATGACTACTGTAATTTTTAATTATTTATCTTTTTTAATTTCAAGAGTGTAGAAAGTCAGATTTAGGATATTTCAGACACAGATAAAACGATAAAACAGTGTGTGTTGTAATAAGCAACCAAGGACTTTGTTAAACTCACATCCCACTAGATGGCACTATCACCCCACCAGTACACCATCAGTACTTTCATTGCATAGTATCGAAGCTTGCCAGCCAGACCCCTTGTCTTTAACTTTGCATCAGGTTTCAAATAAAACAGCAGGTTCAGAGCGAGGGCCTTGGTTGGAACAAACACAGAGCAGTCTCCTCCTGGTGCTCTGGGCTGGCGCAGCATGAACACACTCTGTGGTTATAGTCAGTGGCCATGCCATGCTCTGAGGAGTGTGGGGTTGGCATGACCGGGGTGGTGGTGGGGGGGGGGATCCAGTGCCCAAATTTGGGAGGAACACTACAAGATTATATTACAGATTCTAAAGGGTGGGCACATACATCCACACAAAAATAGATACACAAACTTACAAATATGCATCATTTCTAAATGACACGTCCATTGATGCCCTCACGCCTGCCTTACTAATCTATTAAATGTCCCTTTCCCATGTATGTAGCAAGCTTATTGAGTGGAGGCATTTGGGACCCTAGTAAAGATGACACCTCATTAGCCCCTGCTACAAGCCAGACATAAATTCCTCTGGCCACTCAGGGGGAGCATTTGCCCTGGTGCCCCACTCTCCCCATCCATGACTGGGTACGACTGAGTATCTGGAATGGCTGAATAATGTCAACGTCAGAGCTGTATAACAGGGTGTTACTGAATGAACACGGCCTATCTTGTCACGAAGTAAATACCCCTGGATCTTGATCAAGTTTTTTGTCCCAGTTGGCTTATTGGATGCTTGTCATGACCAGGATCCTACATAACCTATAGAGATCTATGTAAGGAGGACAGCCCAATGCACCCTCAAGTTATCAGTCCTACATGTACCTGAGAGGCCCTTTCAGATCCAGCCAAGTCTATCATAAAGAGCCGTCCAACACGGACTTCCTGTGTAATGTTCTTCACACGGCTCTTCTGTCTAACGGTGACCTGTAAGATGGCGTGCGACCGTGAGGAGGTCTTATTGGCTGCGGTGGGCTCCTGCGTCCTTTGCTTGTTCCCTTTCATTAGCAGCTGCATGATCTGAGGGTAAAGGCAGAGAGACGCTCTAAGTCTTATTGTCTTATTGGGGGTCCACCAAAGCACCTTGGAATATTTTTCTAAGAAACGAAAAAATATTCACCGTTTATCAGTGAAAAATTCACTGGGAGTTTGTAAAAAAATCTTTAAAACTTTTGTGGTAATAATAGAGAGCAGCTAATCACCAATTTACACGATTATTATAATATTTTGCCCCATAGAGATAAAACGCATGTAACATCCAGGCAGCCATGTGCGGGTTAGACATACTGATAACCGCATATTGTCTGAGCGCTTTGGGAGCTAGTTGAAGGAGTTTAACGATATAAATCAATAAAATCAACACATTTCTTTGTACTTAATGGAATTATTGAATAGTTTTAATATTATTTATCAGTTGTCGGGTAAACAATGATACATTTAGAGTGTATCAATTCTCTCTTCTAATAGTAAATAGGAGATCATTTTTATCATCACAATTCACCTCTTTTGCATTGATTGTTGACACCTCGGTGATGCCGGCTACTTGTATTATTCCCTTGGAATCTTCCCGAAGGTCCAGGAATCCCAGCGATGGATTTAGCAGATCTCGGATCATTTCATTGTAGATCTAACAGGAATACACAAGGCATTACGTTATATGTTGCTAGAGGCTGGGGAGAACCAATTGCAGTAAAAGGAGAAATAATTACTACAGATATAGTAATAACGTTCATTGTCCATGTCTCAACGCATTGGTGACAAGTCAACCTTCATCACAAAATAACCAGCTTCTCTGAGCAGAACCCCCCGAAATAAATAGGGAATCATCTCACAAATGCGCAAACTGAATTTATTGTGTCCTGAGGGCCCCAGCTATCCTTTAGCAGCTAGTGAATAATTCCTCGCTATATCGTAAGTCAACGTCCTCGGTTACAATTAAATATCTACAGGTTTTTATTAAACCGAGCTGACATTCCCCCTAGTGGCCACGTGAGAGTAAGTAGTCTAGCATGGTGGACTTACTCATTATATCAAACATTCTAGCTGTCAGTGTAGAAACCTAACTGGCATTCAGTTAGAGACGAGTGACAAGCTGACACAAGCTGCTCTACGGGGAACTTGGGGGGTTATAATGAGTTTGAAGTGGGAGATGAACCAGCGTCTTCAGTTGGGTTCCCTGATTGGCATTGACAGGTAAATTGTTATTTAATTGTCAGAGATATGATCACTTCTGTCACTAACAGAATCCAACACAAAGTTTTATTTAAAATGAAAATCGCCAATATTCCATATTCTTTTATTAATTTATTTACAATTTCACTGAAAAGAAAGCACACACTAAACAATAAAAACACACAGAGGGAAGTCACATAAATTAAATCAGGAGGTATCAGAAAAGAGGCCATAAAGGGGGAACTCTAATCATGGAGAATAATGTGAAAACTCCAATTAATTTTCATTATTAAACACAAGTATCAAAGGGAAGAGAGGGAGGGGTGGAGAGAAAGGAGGGGGTAAGGGTTCCATGGAGAAAAGAAGAGGACAAGGATCCCGTCCTCCGGGTTTCCAGAGTTTGTAAAACTGGATCAAGGTTCTCCATTTTTTGTTATATAGATAATGCACTTAAAAATATGCAAACCACTACAACCGTTCAGATTATACAATGGCACCAGACAGGGGTGCCCACTCTCCCCGCTCCTATTTGTGCTTTCCCTGGAACCCCTACTCCAGGCCCTTAGACGACACCCAGACATATGGGGGGCTCGGGTGGGAGGCAGGGAATTCCTGGCGTCGGCCTACGCAGATGATGTGCTCCTGTCGCTCACTGATCCCGTCAACTCAATGAGGGCCTTGCAGGGTGTCCTGGAGGCATATGGAGCTGTTTCAGGATACAAAGCTAACATGACCAAATCCAGCGCCCTCCCCATAGAGATTCCGATAGGGGACTTGACAGCTATACAAAGGGCACACCATCTCCGTATTGAACGCCAGTCGATCAAATATCTAGGCATTAAACTGACAGCAGCCCCTGACCAACTTTATTCACAGAACTATACGCCACTTCTGAAACAGCTTATCAGGGAACTAGAGACCTGGACCGATAGACCCATCTCCTGGATAGGGAGGATTCATGCGGTCAAAATGAATATCCTACCCAGGATATTATTTTATTTCCAGTCTCTGCCCATTCATGTCGCCAAGACATTAGATCGACTTGCCCAGCTATCCTAAACTCTATACATATTTGGGATAGAGCTCAAAAGCGACACGGGCTGGCATCGGCCCCATCACCTCTGATGCCGTACCTACGAAATAGAGCATTCCCTCCGGGCATGGCAGCGCGCAACTTTAGGAACCTAGAGAGAGGTCTGCAGCGCATACATCAGCTGGTGCAGGATGCGGAGGTAGTGACATTTGACGCCT
>OW240916.1:4564237-4576967 GCA_933207985.1 Pelobates cultripes
CACACACCCATCATCCAGCACTCACACACCCATCATACACACAACCACATCATCCAGCACTCACACACCCATCATCCAGCACACACATACCCATCATCCAGCACACACATACCCATCATCCAGCACACACATCATCCAGCACTCACACACCCATCATCCAGCACTCACACACCCATCATCCAGCACTCACACACCCATCATCCAGCACACACACACATCATCCAGCACTCACACACCCATCATCCATCACTCACTCAAACACACATCATCCAGCACTCACACATCATCCAGCACTCACACACACACACATCATCCAGCACTCACACACACATCATTCAGCACACACACACACACACACACACATCATTCAGCACACACACACACATCATCCAGCACTCACACACACATCATCCAGCGCGCGCACACACGTCATCCAGCGCGCACACACACATCATCCAGCACACGCTGCATTCATTATACACACTCTTCACTCACTACAAACACACTACATTCACTATACACCCTCTGCATTCATTATACACATTCTGCACTCACTACACACTACATTCACTATACACACTCTGCATTCACTACAAACACACTACATACACTGCATTCATTGTACACACTCTGCACTCACTACAACACACTAAATTCATTATACACAATTTGCACTTACTACAAACACACTACATTCATTATACACACTCTGCACTCACTACAAAAACACTACATTCACTATACACACTGCACTCACTACAAACACACTACATTTATTATACACACTGCACTCACTACAAATACACTACATTTGTTATACACACTGCACTCACTACAAATACACTACATTTGTTATACACACTGCACTCACTACAAATACACTACATTCATTATACACACTCTGCACTCACTAAAAACACACTGCATTCATTATACACACTCTGCACTCACTACAAATACACTACAATTATTATTCACACTGCACTCACTGCAAACACACTACATTCATTATACACACCCTGCACTGCACTATATGCATAGGAGTGTAATTTAAAAAAAAAAAAAAAAATTTTAAGGGGGTGGGGGGGGAGGCGGGAATCTTGGGTGAGTTCCCACACCTTTTTCCCCAGGACTTGACCCCTGACAAAGCCTTTCATTGGACCATATAACTGGCTAATGGCGCATGCACATCCTATGAGCCGGGAAATGGAGGGGGAAAGTGAGATAACGTGGGGAGGGCGGGTACTTTAAAAAAAATTGCAGGCTCTGTCTGCAAGGAATAAGCAGTTACGTGCACGCTGCCGATAGGCGTATTTTATGGCACCGTACTGACAGTAGGCAGTGCAGAACATATAAGAGTTTCAGGACACCTAAGTCACATGTGCTAGGGGGGGCGGGGGAGGGGATAACCTGTCCCCAGCACACGAGTGGTAATGAATCTGACTCCTACCACCATCACAACTTCAAAAAGCAGAACTGGTTATGGTGGTTGGCGTAACCCTTTAAGGGAGTTCTAGAATTTGGAACTTGTTTAATTATTTATATATTTCCTTTTATTTAGACGTTGGGTCATTCTGTGCAGCTTTTTATCAGAGCATACCTGCATTATCCCTTTCACCAGATTTTATAAGACTGGCAACATTTTCGTAGTCATGACTTTATTCACATGACAATTTAAAGGGACACTCCAGACCAATAAAGCAGTTTCGCTTGCTGAATAGCTGTATGTTTTACGAGTATGTTCCCTTTTTGTATTTTACTAAAGTACAAATTTCACTGGAAATTGGCATGTTTATAAATTAACCTGGTTACACTCCCCAGACACCTGCTCCTGTTACTTCCTGGTTAGCTAATCTCACTGTAGATAAATTAAAGAGGCAGCAATTGCCCAGAGCACCTGCCTTGTAAAGACGTGTCATTGAGCTGCATTGGGAAGTCTGTGATTGGACAGACACAGAAAGTCTGGGCGGGGTTAGAAGGGGAGAGATTGCAAATGCTGCAGACAAGAGATCTGAAGCTTCTGCATGCGGTTTTTAAATATACACTGAGTGAAAAAATACATAATTAAATGCATGCAAGTTTCTATTTGAGTATATCTTCTAAACAGTATTTTTATTTGGGTAGTGGGGTGTCCCTTTAAATATTTTGTACACTGCAAATTATTTATTGATTGATTTATAAATAAAATTCACAGATCGTCAGGGTATTTATAGCAGTTTATTAATAGCAATTCTAATATTAATGCACTAAACCATTAGAATCTACTGTAATCCTCTAGAATCTATACTGTATGCAAAAACAATGAATTTAAAATAAAAAGAATGGATATATTTGATGTTTCCTGAATTTGATGAAAATCTCCAGTTTTTGCCGCTTCAGCAGTGGGCATTTTTTACTAAATGAGGAAATGATTCCTCACCCAGTTAAGCTGCTCATTTAAGCAGTGATTTAGGGGGGAGCAAGGTGCTGGAGGTATCAGTGCGGATTCATGACATCACGTGCAGCATTGTTATTATTGGAGACAAAATGGAAACACAGCAAGGTGGGGGGCGGGGGTTAGGGCAGAACAGGTGGGCTTAGAGAACAAAATAATTATAGAAAACAGAAACCCTACTTTTTGCCCCAAACACGTGGGAGCCTGTAGTGATATTGGGGTATTTTCCCGGATTCAGTGATGTAAACCTGGATACCTGTTCTATCAATTCCAGACGGAGGGTTATAAAGGTTTCCGCAGTGTTCCCCCACCTCTCGTTTATCGTGCTTGTCATTGTTTTTTTAACGGTTTTATTTACCCATTGTATAACAACGAGGAATATGTTGGAGGTTTAAAACCTCCCATAATAGCATTGTACCTGCGTCGCAGTGTAATCAAACGCCACATCGAACACATAGGACTTCTCTCGGGAACGATTGGCTCTCAGGATGTCATCGGGGTCCTCCATCGGGTCCATAAGAACCACCATCTGTAAGAAGAGAGATTTCAAACACATCAGGAGCGGAGACTCACACTCAATCCTGTTTAGCTGAGCTGAAATCTCACAGATCATCCTCTATAATAAAATTAAAAGGTCAAACAGTGATGTAAACAGACTTAGCCGCGACACATACTGATCAGCAAGAATCCTTCAAATAGAACGTTCTCTGGGCCAGGACACAGCCCCAATTCTGGTTATCGTAACTAAGAAATCGAGAGTCTTCACCCAACTTTTTTAGAGTTTTATTTTGAAATAAATAAATACATCTCTTCACTAGCTTTGTAAAAGCAGGGTCTCCTTCACCTCTAAATTCACAATTCTACAATTAAAAAACGCTGCGGAATAGGTTGGCGCTATACAAATGATTAAAAAGAAAAACGAAACACAATGTTTCCTGAAAAGGTTTGCTTGGTTTCCGAAATGTTCTAAACCCGTAGAGTTACTTTCCCACCCTGTCACTTGGTTCCGATCCCCCACTCTGCCCTGTGTGTTTACACCCAAACAGCTCTAGATTGTAAGCTCTTACGAGCCGTGTACTCATCAACCTATCATTCCTGTCAAACTGTGTAATGGTTTGTCACATTTAATAATTTAATATCAGTATAATAATAGTTAGCGCTCTCTGTCATACACATACAGAATTATTACTATAGTGGGAATTCAATATGAATTTGATATATTAGAAAGCCCAGCTGACGTATAGAGGTTCTCCAGTCGGGCAATTTTCACCTTAAATTTAAAAGTCATTTTGAATTCTCACTTTATTGAATAACCCTGACGGACAGTAAAAGACATGATACGGGCAAAGCATCCGTTCCAAGATTTTGAAGTAGGTGGGATTCGTATGAGCATATGGTTACTTTTTCAAAATTGTGACAATAAAAGGAGAAAAATCTCAGTATTTTCATTAATATTCTTAAATGAGCTAATTATTTATATTGCAGTAAAAAGAACTAGGTAAATCTAGGTTAAAAAAAACCTTGCCTTGATAAGTTTATACTTCAAAAATAAAGTTCCTGGTGTGTGGTTCTGGCAATCTCCCATTTATATGGGGGGGGGGGATCACAAAGACCGTGGACTGGGAGCCACCTTCTATTGGCATCAAAAGGTCATTGAGCGACTCATACAATAAGTTTATAATTTCTGCATAAATTAAATCTTTGTGGTTTGAATACTAACCGGGTTTTCAGCTCAACGCATCGAACGTTGCTTGATGACGTGTGGTATTGATGTGTTAATTGTGGAATTAGTAACACTGTGAGGACTAACGCACTCATCAACTTATCATCAGTGTAAAATCTCTCTCTTCCACCGTTAGGAGAAGTAGATCACTGTTCAAAGAGGGATTTCCATTTTGAAATAAAATTTAAGTCCCTCTTCCGTTTACAAATTCAGTTTGGCGATGAGAGCGACAAGCGAGGCACTCCCACATTTTGGCAAAGAGTTTTGATAACGAAGAAAGAAGCCGGATATTATTGAGAGGTCTCTGCGAGGACATGTGGGTAGATTGCAGAGGCTGAATTCCTGAACCTCTCATAAATGCCAACGCTGTCCCAGATAGAATGCCAACCCGAACAGACGGACTCTGTAATGTTACCACGACTGGGACGGGCTCACAGACAATGGCAACGTTCTCCTGGAGTCCACAGGTGGCATTATCCAGCTTCTGATCTGGAACAAAGTCGGGAATTTAACTCAACACCAATCATTAAGCTGGGTTAGAAATGTCACTGTCTCTGTCAGGCAAATTCCAATGAATAGATCGGGTTATTATCTGATGGACCCAGCGATTGGTACGTGCTCAGCTGCAATCTTCCCATGTTTTAATAACATTTATATTGCAGCTCTTACAGAACAAAATATGGTCTTAAATATGTTATCACAGCAAAACCAAATATTATTCTTACCATAAATCATTTAATGTATGTGATTGTCATATTGATTAAAATAAATAAAATATAATCTCTGCGCTGCAGGGAGCATGGACCTCGATTTTAGCAGACCGTCATATCTTGATCGAACAGATTTCACATCTTAGGGGTAGCGGCCCTATAATGACAGTATACCCGTGGTTGGACCTGCTTCGCAGTGCACAGTAATTGCAGAGGGAGTGTGAGGAGGTGAGGATAATTCAATAATCACATAGCTAATTAAATGTGTGCTTTCAGAGATATTAGATTTCAACTCTGCTGCTTTTTGCAAAGAAAAATAAAATGCAAAATGTAAACGGTTTAAAGTTAAATGCTAATAAATGTACAAATATAATGAATTAGGGTTAGCCTTATCTAAGAGTCCATATAATAACATGGAAGGGGTGCATCCACATAGCTGTGTATAAAGCACTCAATGTGGGCCCTCACTGGATTAAAGGGACACTGGAGACACTTTAACTCTTTCATCTAATAGAAGTGGTTATACTGTTTGGATTCCTCTGGTGCCATCCCTCCATTCACAGTTAAACTGCTTTTAATGTTTTTCAACGCTAAACAAGACTCCCCAGCAGCTCCCCCTCTGTGCGTCTTGGATTAATAAGGAAAGATGGGTAGCTGTGATTGGCTGAGTGTCAGCTGACCGCTTTCAGCCTATTACAGCGCCCATTGCTGGTATGAATTGGTATGGCTAGAAGGAAGTGTGTAATCTCTGCCATACCCACACCTCCAGTGTGGGCAGAGCTATGGAAGCCAGGTACCCTCATTCAGGAACTATAACCACTTCCATTTGATGTAATGGTTTAACACTGAATGAAAGGACAGCTCGAGGGCCTCCTGGTGCTATAACCACTTCAATGAAATGGAATGGTTTAACACTGAATGGAGGGACAGCGCCAGGGGACTCCAGGCACTATAACCACTCAATGGAGAGACAGCGTCAAGGGACTCCAAGCACTATAACCACTCAATGGACGGACAGCGCCAGGGGACTCCAGGCACTATAACCACTTCAATGAGATGGAGTGGTTTAACACTGAATGGAGGGACAGCGCCAGGGAACTCCAGGCACTATAACCACTTCAATGAAATGGAATGGTTTAACACTGAATGGAAGGACAGCGCCAGGGAACTCCAGGCACTATAACCACTTCAATGAAATGGAATGGTTTAACACTGAATGGAAGGACAGCGCCAGGGAACTCCAGGCACTATAACCACTTCAATAGAGAGACAGCGCCAGGGAACTCCAGGCACTATAACCACTCAATGGAGAGACAGCGCCAGGGGACTCCAGGCACTATAAACACTTTAATGAGATGGAAAGGTTTAACACTAAATGGAGGGACAGCGTCAGGGAAATTCAGGCACTATAACCACTCCAATGAAATTAAAAAGTTTTAACACTGAATGGAGGGACAGAAAAATAGTTATAGTGCCTACAGTGTCCCTTTAAGCCCTGTTATAGTTCTCCTGGGATATAATTTCATTGAAATGAAAGAGATGGCAATTTGTGAAGCAGAGTGTATTTGATCGGTGTCTAGGAGGGGGTTTCGGGGTACTCCTCTCCAGGTTGCTGCACCTTAAAGACTTCTCACCTGCCATATGCTGAGTCTCTATCAAAGGCCATCAGAGCGTGCCAACGCTGACAGCAGGGAGTGCTGCTCCGGATATATAATCCCAGACAGACTTCATTTCATTATTGTAATGTAGGACAGCCCTGTCTAATGAAGAATAACTAAATAGAATATAATAGGCAACCCGTAGAACATCGAATCTCACTACACTCACTGTTATACACAATCCATTAAAAATAAAATAACTGATAATTAAAGAATAAAACGTTAATATCCTAATACTGCATAACATGCAAAGGCCAGTAAGAGACTCCACCAATCGGGAGGCTCTCATCTTGTCGCAAAGTTGTTATGGTGCTTAGATTGACCCTTTAATCCTTTAAATATCCTTCCCATCATTTAACGCTTTAAAATAAACGATGATTTAACATTTAGGGAAATCAACAAGGCACGGGAAATTTCACACTCAGATATCTGGAGAGAGACAAATTATCTCCCAACTGTCCGGGGTTCAGTGACCCAATCCCGAATTCGAGATTCTGTGTCGCCATCATATGTTAGTTCCTGGATGTCAAAGTTTGAAAAGAAGCGTGCGATTTCTTGTCTAACACTAAATATGTGACAATTTAAAGAGGCCAACCACATGGCCAAGGGGTTCGAGCCCTTAAATCGAGACTATAATAATGATGAGGTGATATAACTTTTATTATCATTTATTATAAACCAATTTAAATTTATATACACAGATCAGCTTATTGTTATTTATACGTGTATATAAAGTCAAATTGTTTTTCAATAAATTACAATAAAAGTTATATTTTAAAGAGACAGTATTATCACCACATTGTTCTTTTTTGAAAAGAGGCGGAATCAGATACTTTATTCGTGCAGTGAATATAAAATATTGTAATTTGAAATTCACTTCCAGACAAATCTCATTTTAGTGAGTTGGCAAAGATCCTGTAAACACGGACGGGGTTATTCGGTAAACGGTGAATTGTGGATAAAGTGATATATATTTTCCATAAAGATATTTTGGGCAAAGATTTGAAATTCACTTGAAATTTCTGACAATCGCCAGTTTTATTCCCAGCTGGCTGTACACACGCTATACCTGGTACCGTGCCAGATTTGGGGGAGGCTGGGTGCAGGTATGTGCTCTGTGCAATTAACACCCCTATCATTTAATCCAATTAAACCCCTATCTCCCAGCTGGCTCCTGTGTGTCGGGCTGTTACCATGGAAACTCTGTCCTCCAGAATCCAGGACTGAGTCAGCCACTGATGCAATGTATCAAATGCCATCTGGGCTTCTGTCTGTCCCTTAATCTGTCTCCTCCACCTTGCTTCTCCAGTCTAACTCTTTGTGATCCGTTTTAATGGACCAGATTACCTGTCTAGGGAGGTGTCACTTAATCCTCTGAGTCTGCAAAGAAATCTCTCTTTTCAGTACAGTACTTCCCTTCTCTAATTAACAGCAAAGTCCCAATACACACATTGATTACAAATGGATTAATTGTTACAGTCCTAGCACTTAAAGGAAAACTGATACTTCCCAGGGTTTCATATTATCTTTACTTATCCCTTATATCAAACACATACCTCCCAAGTGTCCCTATTTAGCAAGGACAGTCCATATTTTGGACCCAAATCCCTCTGTCCCTCTTGTCTCTCCTAATGTCCCTCTTTTCTAGGAGATCCATATTGTTGGTGTGTTTGAGTGTATAGCAGAGCTCCACAGCAATAATACTCCCAGTAATGTGTCTGAGTGTATAACAGAGCTCCACAGCAATAATGCTCCCAGTAATGTGTCTGAGTGTATAACAGAGCTCCACAGAAATAATACTCCCAGTAATGTGTCTGAGTGTATAGCAGAGCTCCACAGCAATAATACTCCCAGTAATGTGTCTGAGTGTATAACAGAGCTCCACAGCAATAATGCTCCCAGTAATGTGTCTGAGTGTATAACAGAGCTCCACAGCAATAATACTCCCAGTAATGTGTCTGAGTGTATAACAGAGCTCCACAGCAATAATGCTCCCAGTAATGTGTCTGAGTGTATAACAGAGCTCCACAGCAATAATACTCCCAGTAATGTGTCTGAGTGTATAACAGAGCTCCACACAGCAATAATACTCCCAGTAATGTGACTGTGTATAACAGAGCTCCACAGCAATAATACTCCCAGTAATGTGTCTGGGTGTATAACAGAGCTCCACAGAAATAATACTCCCAGTAATGTGTCTGAGTGTATAACAGAGCTCCACAGCAATAATACTCCCAGTAATGTGTCTGAGTGTATAACAGAGCTCCACAGCAATAATGCTCCCAGTAATGTGTCTGAGTGTATAACAGAGCTCCACAGAAATAATACTCCCAGTAATGTGTCTGAGTGTATAACAGAGCTCCACAGCAATAATACTCCCAGTAATGTGCCTGAGTGTATAACAGAGCTCCACAGCAATAATGCTCCCAGTAATGTGTCTGAGTGTATAACAGAGCTCCACAGAAATAATACTCCCAGTAATGTGACTGAGTGTATAACAGAGCTCCACAGCAATAATGCTCCCAGTAATGTGTGTGAGTGTATAACAGAGCTCCACGGCAATAATACTCCCAGTAATGTGACTGAGTGTATAACAGAGCTCCACAGTAATAATACTCCCAGTAATGTGTCTGAGTGTATGACAGAGCTCCACAGCAATAATGCTCCCAGTAATGTGTCTGAGTGTATAACAGAGCTCCACAGCAATAATACTCCCAGTAATGTGTCTTAGTGTATAACAGAGCTCCACATCAATAATACTCCCAGTAATGTGACCAAGTGTATAACAGAGCTCCACAGCAATAATACTCCCAGTAATGTGTCTGAGTGTATAACAGAGCTCCACAGCAATAATACTCCCAGTAATGTGTCTGAGTGTATAGCAGAGCTCCACAGTAATAATACTCCCAGTAATGTGTCTTAGTGTATAGCAGAGCTCCACAGCAATAATACTCCCAGTAATGTGTCTGAGTGTATAACAGAGCTCCACAGAAATAATAATTCCAGTAATGACTGAGGTGGCTAACAGAGCTCCACAGCAATAATGTTCCCAGTAATGTGTGTGAGTGCATAACAGAGCTCCACAGTAATAATACTCCCAGTAATGTCTGAGCAGTATAACAGAGCTCCACAGTAATAATACTCCCAGTAATGTGTCTGAGTGTATAACAGAGTCCCACAGGGTCAATAATACTCCCAGTAATGTGCCTGAGTGTATGACAGAGCTCCACAACAATAATACTCCCAGTAATGTGTCTGTGTGTGTAACAGAGCTCCACAGCAATAATACTCCCAGTAATGTGTCTGAGTGTATAACAGAGCTCCACAGCAATAATACTCCCAGTAATGTGACCAAGTGTATAACAGAGCTCCACAGCAATAATACTCCCAGTAATGTGTCTGAATGTATAACAGCTCCACAGCAATAATACTCCCAGTAATGTGACTGAGTGTATAACAGAGCTCCACAGCAATAATACTCCCAGTAATGTGTCTGAGTGTATAACAGAGCTCCACAGCAATAATACTCCCAGTAATGTGACTGAGTGTATAACAGAGCTCCACGGCAATAATACTCCCAGTAATGTGACTGAGTGTATAACAGAACTCCACAGCAATAATACTCCCAGTAATGTGTCTGAGTGTATAACAGAGCTCCACAGCAGTAATACTCCCAGTAATGTGTCTGAGTGTATAACAGAGCTCCACAGCAATAATACTCCCAGTAATGTGACTGAGTGTATAATAGAGCTCCACAGCAATAATACTCCCAATAATGTGTGTGAGTGTATAACAGAGCTCCACAGCAATAATACTCCCAGTAATGTGTCTGAGTGTATAACAGAGCTCCACAGCAATAATACTCCCAGTAATGTCTGAGTGTATAACAGAGCTCCACAGCAATAATACTCCCAGTAATGTGTCTGAGTGTATAACAGAGCTCCACAGCAATAATACTCCCAGTAATGTGTCTGAGTGTATAACAGAGCTCCACAGCAATAATACTCCCAGTAATGTGTCTGAGTGTATAACAGAGCCCACAGCAATAATACTCCCAGTAATGTGTCTGAGTGTATGACAGAGCTCCACAGCAATAATACTCCCAGTAATGTGTCTGAGTGTATAACAGCTCCACAGCAATAATACTCCCAGTAATGTGTCTGAGTGTATAACAGAGCTCCACAGCAATAATACTCCCAGTAATGTGTCTGAGTGTATAACAGAGCTCCACAGCAATAATACTCCCAGTAATGTGTGTTAGTGTATAACAGAGCTCCACAGCAATAATACTCCCAGTAATGTGTCTGAGTGTATAACAGAGCTCCACAGCAATAATGCTCCCAGTAATGTGTCTGAGTGTATAACAGAGCTCCACAGCAATAATACTCCCAGTAATGTGTCTGAATGTATAACAGCTCCACAGCAATAATACTCCCAGTAATGTGTCTTAGTGTATAACAGAGCTCCACATCAATAATACTCCCAGTAATGTGACCAAGTGTATAACAGAGCTCCACAGCAATAATACTCCCAGTAATGTGTCTGAATGTATAACAGCTCCACAGCAATAATACTCCCAGTAATGTGTCTGAGTGTATAACAGAGCTCCACAGCAATAATACTCCCAGTAATGTGTCTGAGTGTATAACAGATCTCCACAGCAATAATACACCCAGTAATGTGTCTGAGTGTATAACAGAGCTCCACAGCAATAATACTCCCAGTAATGTGTCTGAGTGTATAACAGAGCTCCACAGCAATAATACTCCCAGTAATGTGTCTGAGTGTATAGCAGAGCTCCACAGCAATAATACTCCCAGTAATGTGTCTGAGTGTATAACAGAGCCCCACAGTAATAATACTCCCAGTAATGTGTCTTTAAACTAAAATAATTGTTTACAAATCAATCTGTGTAAATAAGATAGATTGTTCTTCTAAATTACATTTTAGTTCTATAAACTGATATTAGCAAATCAAAGCCAAGGACCTCCTGGCACTAAAATAACTCTATCCTGATTAAGTTGTTATGGTGCCTAAAGGTTCCCTTGAAATATAAAAATAAATAGAGCATCTAAAAAAAGAAAAATATCCGTTGGTTCATTGTAGTGAACGTTTATCCTATATTTCCGTGGCAGGACACCAATAAGTCAGATTCTGGGAAGCACTTTAGTTTATATTAGTAACAGCAGGGACGGGTGGCAGACTGACTGCGCCCTGCTGCCGTTGGACAGCTATGGGTTTGCTGGGAAAGAAGACGCCAACCTGGCCTGGTACTGTATTGGTTGTGTTAGATTTGTAGAGGCGACCAGCTCTGTAATGCTTGAGGCCCCTAGTGTCACGTCCCCCTGCCCAGAAATGTATGGAGGAATAGGTGTGTGATTATGGCGACATTCTGAGTGTTATTTATCCCACAGAGCTCGGACACCACCTGGCACACCCACAGTATGAAGGTAGGTAATTCTCTGCCCAGGGAGGTTATTCTGTTACATTCACCCAGTGCCGTTACATCAAGGGCTGATTGAGATGAACATGGCTGTAAAATATCACTGGAATCCTGTTAACAACAACTTATTGATCCGGAGAGAAAATCCGATTAGCATTCCAGACCCCAGATGGAATTAGGAAAAAAAGTCACTTTAACCTGGTCGCCTGGGTCTTATTTTTGGATAAATATCCACAATGGGGGTTTGTGACAGATTTAATTTGATGAAGATGAATCATTTTTCCAACCTGTGCAATTACCTATTTAACCTACATGGGGGTATAAGACAAAGCTTATCATTTAGCACTAAGCTGCCTTAAATGTTATACATATCACATGGTACACAATGGTGGGAGAGTGGTATTTTTATCACTGATCAGATGTATTTCCATCATGGATCAGCAGAATAGACGCTCCACAGAGCTTTTACCTCTCTCAGTGCTATGGTACTGAATTCGCTTGACCTATGACCTTTCGGTGTTTGGCGTACAGTGCCTTACAATATATTACATGTTCGTCTGTGTTGTGGTGACTTAACCCAGCGATACGACCCATGGAAGACGTATATTAACTACCTCTGACATTTTCAGCATCGAGATAATTAACGTGTTCATAGAAACATGGCCGCCAATGACAGGATAAGTCCAAGGTCCGACACTATTAATAGCGCAGATACTTAGACACACGTCTGCTGTTTACATTATACATACAGAACGCACCTAT
>OW240916.1:4583780-4647366 GCA_933207985.1 Pelobates cultripes
GAATGCTCTAATCGGTCTGTTTTAAATATCTTTCTCAGATTGCAGTTATTTACGTTAGAGATCAATTAACACATTTAATAACTTGACCCCTTATGAGCCGCTATGTGTTCTCAGGGAGGGCAATCAGAATGAGATGTCACAGTCACATCCAGCAACATTTTTTTTAAATTTATTGCTCCTGATTATGTGAGCTTAGAATAGGGAGCGCCACATGGGATGTTAACTTGTTAAAGAGCTAAAAATACCATGATCCTTTGCCAACCATGGGTTATAAAGTCTGGTGAAGGGCTATGGGAATTTTAATTCTTTGTGATCACTCTGTCGATATATCCCGTAGACAAATACAGCAATCAAAACCACGATGAGTTCCTGTAACATCACTAAATGGGCAGACGGAGAATAATTGTAGTTAATTCTGTTTTATGAAGTATTCCTTCCCATACTATAAACCAAGGGAGTCAAGTTACCCTCCAACACTTACATAATATCCCTGGACAATGAACCAAGGGGTCTTTCTTTTCTCCGATATGTACATAATATCCCTGGACAATGAGCCACGGGGTCTTGCTAATCTCCGACATGTACATAACAGCCCTAATCACTACCTAAATCTCTCTGAAACACCACTTGGTTTCTTCTGCAAATTACCCTCCAACACTTACATAATATCCCTGGACAATGAGCCATGGGGTCTTGCTAATCTGACATGTACATAATAGCCCTGGACAATGTACCAAGTGGTCTTGCTAATCTCTGACATGTACGTAATATCCCTGGACAATGTCCCAAGGGGTCTTGCTAATCTCCAATATGTACTTAATATCCCTGTACAATGTACCAAGGGGTCTTGCTATTCTCCAACATGTATGTAAAATCCCTGGACAATGTACCAAGGGGTCTTGCTAATCTCCGACATGTACATAATATCCCTGGACAATGTACCAAGAGGTTTTTCTGTTCTCCGACATGTATGTAAAATCCCTGGACAATGTACCAAGGGGTCTTGCTAATCTGACATGCACGTGATATCCCTGGACAATGTCCCAAGGGGTCTTGCTAATCTCCGACATGTACATAATATCCCTGGACAATGTACCAAGAGGTCTTTCTGTTCTCCGACATGTATGTAAAATCCCTGGACAATGTACCAAGTGGTCTTGCTAATCTCCGACATGTACATAATATACCAGGACAATGTACCAAGGGGTTTTGCTATTCTCCGACATGTACAAAACAGCCCTAATCCCTGCCTAAATTTCTCTGAAACACCACTTGATTTCTTCTGCTTGTTTTCTAGCATATTGGGACACGCGGAAAGGGGGACATCCTGTGGAGCTGTCTGTCATCGAGCACAGCCACCGAGACCCGGTCTACAAAGTCATCTGGCTCCAATCAAAAACTGGCACTGAGTGTTTCTCGGCTTCAACGGATGGCCAGGTGAACCATGGGGATTCTGTATGATTGGTGGCCCTTTCTGGTTGTGATCTCCTGGACGTCACGTTCACTCTTGTAGACATTTGGTACATCAGCTTAGTTGGGTCATTAGACTTCATGTATCTTCAATGTCATTAAATTCTGTTAACCAATCAGTTTTTAAGGATATTCAGTCTTTAACCCCTTAAGGACCAAACTTCTGGATTAAAAGGGAATCATGACATGTCACACATGTCATGTGTCCTTAAGGGGTTAAACACAGGTAAATGGTCTGGTGACTCTCTTACCATGATGTGCCCTGTGAGTGGCCAACTGATACCATCATAGCCCTTTACTTAACGCGTAGTCTATATTTTACAAAGCATTATTATAAGCCAGGTAGCATAAACACAGGCAGTGCAGGATAAAGCTATGTTTTTTTTTTTTTTTTAAATTCTTTATTTGTAGGTTTTTCTCCTTGAAAGTAGGAGGGAGGGGAGTGGGGTACAGAAAATAAAAGGAGGGGTGGGTGGGGGTGGTTCAAGACATAATAGTACTTTCAAATTTAATGTCGGTACCAACGCAGGGTACTGTTGCATATTGAAACTAGCTTACATTCGTATCAACATTGTATCGTCATTGAACGCTTGTTTAAGTTCTCTGCCGTTTCTGCGTTCTTAAGGGATGGGTTTTGTCGCTCGTCGACTCTTTGAGTCCTGTCTCGGTATGTGTGGGTGCAGCCTTGTCCGAGTCGAGGAGTGGTTTAGGGTAAGGGTTGTGGGATGGGGCGGTGTGGGCATGGGGGGGAGGATTCGCGGTCCGCGAGCCACCCCGCGCGCGGGCCCCTCTTGGGGGTCCTAGGTTGGTGTTTGGGGCTATGTGGTTGGGTGAGGGTTGTACTTGTTTGAAGGTGTGTGATATCCTCGATTGGGGGCTCCCTATGCTAGGGGGGCGGTTAGTGTCCTATCGTGTTACCACGGAATGGTCGTGTCTCCCTCCAGCCATGGGTCCCATATTTTGTGGAACTTTTTGGGCGAGTCATTTAATTGTGCTGTGAGCCTATCCATTTGCATGCCATCTATTATTTTCTTGTTGATTGTTTCTTGTGTCGGTATGCGGTTTGTTGACCAAACTTCTGCTATGGCTCTACGTGTTGCAAGGGCTATGCGGGCGGATAGCTTATTTTCAGCTCTAGTGTATTGGTCTATTGGCTTGGAGAGTAGGAGCATCCAAGGGTCTAAGGGACAAGGTTTGTCTATTAGTTTGGAGATTAGGCGTGTGGTGTCTTGCCAAAGTGGTTGGAGTTTTGGGCACGTCCACCAACAGTGGAGGAACGTTCCCGTTTCTCCGCATTGTTTCCAGCAGGTATTGGCTGGTATTTGGTGCATGATGGCTAGGCGTTGGGGGGTGAGGTACCAGCGGAATAGCATTTTGTAGGCTTGCTCAGTGTGCGTGACACATATGGAGATGGAGGCCGTGGCTTCCCAGATGTCTGACCAATCTGTTGTTTCATCTGGGGGTCCGAGGTCTGCCTCCCATGCTGCTATGTATGGGAGAGACTGTTGTGTGTGGTGGGTCGCCAAGGTTGCATATATGTCGGAGATTTGTCCCTGTCTGTTGGGGTGCGCAATGCAGTCTCTTTCAAATCGATTGAGTTGAGCCGTGCCTGCTTGCTTTATGATTGGAGTCGCTGCAAAGCTGCGCAATTGTATGAATCTAAAGTGATCGAATGATGTGAGTGAGGGTGAGTCTTTGATATCTGAAAATTTTATAATGTCGTCGTCTTGGTATAAATGCCCTAGACGGGAGATGTCCCTGTGTTCAAAGTGGGCGAAGTGCTTGGGGGTAAGTCCTGGTGGGAACAGCTTGTTCCTCCATATGGGGGTCATAGGAGATAGGAACGATGACAGTTCAAATTTGTCCCTCGTTTTGTCCCATGTGTCAAGTGCATGGGTGATTGAGGGTGCGGTGGGAGGGGGTAGGGGTCTATGTGGTTTGGGTACCCACATGTACAGGGACGGGTGGTCCCGACCGAAGATGTTGTGTTCCAAGTCCACCCATCTTTTTTCCCCTGGTGGAACGTGCCATTGTTGTATCTGCGTTAGGTGTGCTGCCGTGTGGTAGTGTGTGAAGTGTGGTAGTCCTAGTCCCCCATGCTTCTTGGGTACGTATAGTGTGTTTCGGCGCACTCTGGGTTTGTGTCCATTCCATATAAATGTGTCTATAGCTGACTGCAGTGCCTTGAAGTCTTGTTTATTGATCGGTATGGGTAGGGTTTGGTAGAGGTATAGGAATCTGGGAAGTAGATTCATTTTAATTGTGGCGATGCGCCCCAGCCACGAGACTCCTAAGGGTCTCCATTTGATGAGGTCTGAGTGGGCCTTTCGTAGCAGGGGAGTGTAGTTTGTTTCGTATAGGGTGGTGACGTCTGATGGGAGATGGATCCCGAGGTATGTCATCGTTGTGTGGCAGATCCTCATTGGGCATGTTTGTTTGATTATGGCTAAGCTTGGGGGGTCTATTTGTATCGGGAGGAGTTCCGATTTAGTCAGGTTGATCTTGTACCCCGACATGTCGGAGTATTCTTGGATGATGTTTAGGAGGGAGTTTATGGATCTTTCTGGTCTTGTTAGGGTTAGCAGGATGTCATCTGCATAAGCAGAAATTTTGAAGGTTTCCCCTCTAATCGTTAACCCCTCTATCTCCTGGCTGCTGCGCACCGCTTGTAGTAAAGGTTCCAGTGAAATGGCAAAAAGCAGGGGGGACAAAGGACATCCCTGTCTCGTGCCGTTTGAGATGGGGAATCGTGGTGGGGGGATGTTGGGTAGTAGGAGTGCGCCCTGGGGGGCGTGATAAATGGCTTGTAGGAATGAGGTGAATTCGGATGGCATCCCTATGTGTGTTAGTGTGTGATGAAGGAACGGCCAGAGCAGGCGATCAAACGCTTTTTCCGCGTCTAGAGAGATGATCGCCGTCGGGATCCTTCTATGGTTGGCCAGCCAGATGAGGTCTATGGCTCTCCGGGTATTGTCTGCTGCCTGTCTGTGTGGTATGAATCCCACTTGATCTGGATGTATGAGGGACTGTAGATATGGGTTTAGTCGGTTAGCCATAATTTTGGTCATGATTTTAAGGTCCACATTGAGGAGGGAGATTGGCCTGTAGTGTGCGGGTTCCGTGTGGTCTTTTCCCGGTTTGGGGAGGAGGCAGATGTTCGCCCCAGTCATTTCTGGTGGGAGGTTCTCCCCCTTGAGTGCTGCGTTAAAGACCTTGCATAGGTGCGTGAGGAGCAGTGGGCCAAACTCCTTATAGTATAGGGCTGTGTAACCATCCGGCCCTGGGCTTTTGTTTGGTTTGAGGGGTCCCACTGCCAACGCCATTTCTTCTATCGTGACCTCTTGGCTTAGTGTCGCTTGGGCTTCTTGGGTGAGGGTGGGCAGTGTTGCGTCTTTTAGAAATGTTTCTATGCGTGCGGGCAATGTTGGCCTGGTGTCTTGGGGTCGGTGGTCATGGTTATAAAGGTCTGTGTAATAGTCCTGGAAGATTTTGCCTATGCTATCTGGACAGTCAGTCATAGTGCCAGTGTTTGTGCGTATTAATGTAATTCGTTTGGCCTCGGTGCGTTTTTTGAGTCTGCGTGCGAGCATGGTGTCGGCTTTGTTTCCCTTTTCGTAATATTTTTGTTTAAGCCACATCAGAGCTTTGGTTGTGTCTGCTTGGGTGAGGGTTTTAAGGAGGTTTCTAGCTGTGGTAAGGTTGGCCAGGGTGGTCGGGTTGGGATCCTTTTTGTGATCTGTCTCTAGACGACGGAGTTCCGTCATTGTCTCAAGTATTTGTCGTTGAGCCTGTTTTTTTTTGTGAGAGGCTAGGTTGATGAATGTGCCTCTGATTACTGCTTTATGAGCAGCCCATAGGGTCATGGGAGAGGTGGTTGTGGGCGAGTTTAGTTCAAAGTAGTCTTTGATTGCCGTGGTTATCTTGTCTTTGATCAGTTTATCGTGAAGGAGTATTGGGTTCAGTCGCCATGACCAATGTGTGTGAATGGTTGGTAGGTGTAGAGTGATTGCTATTTCGGCATGATCGGACCAAGAGATTGGTCCGATCTCTGACTTGGTGATTTGGGGTACCAAGTTTGGGGAGATGAGGAAATGGTCGATGCGCGAGTAAGTTCCGTGTGGGTGGGAGTAGAAGGTGTAATCTTTGGTGGTAGGGTGTTGTGCCCTCCAGATGTCTACCAGTTTTTGTGAGGCTAGAAATTGGGCGAAGAGGATATCATTTTGGTATGGGCGCGTTCGCGTGGACGTGAGTGAAGTCCTGTCTATGGCAGGGGTGTGGGCTGCGTTACAGTCCCCACCCACTATGAGTCGTGTGGTTGAGTAAATGTTGAGGTGGGTTGTTAGCTGTTGCCAGAAGGAAGTATCTGGTGTTGTGGGTGCGTATATCGAGGAGAAGGCGTATTGTATTGTGCCTATTTTTCCCTTTATGGTGACATATCTGCCCTGTGGGTCTTTAGAGCAGGTAATGTCTGTGAGGGGGCTATTTGCTCTCAGGAGGATAGCTACGCCTTTAGTTTTGGTGGCTGGGGAAGGAGCATGAAAGCTTTGTGTGTAGTATCTATTTGTGAGTGGGAATGTGCGATGGGTTGTGAAGTGGGTTTCTTGTATGAGGAGTACGTCGGCTTGTTTGTGTGCCCAGCGGAGGATGCTGTGTCTTTTGTTGGGGGAGTTAAGTCCTTTGGCGTTGATAGAGATGCAGCGTATGGACGTTGGCATGGTGCCTGTGGCGGTGTGGTGTTCCGTTCGGGTGCGCGGTGTTGGGATAGCAGGGGTTGCGCGTCTGAGTGGTCGCGGACCACGAGGGGGGGAGGTTGGGTAAGGGGAGTAGGGAAGCGGGAGGTTATTTGGGGGTGAGGGGGGGAGGTGTGCTGCTGGGCTTATCCAAGGGCCAGCAGGTATTGGGGCGAAGCGTCCGACCGCTCCGTGGGTTTTCCCTGAGAGTTTGGGTGGATTTGTGTCAGGGGTTGGCGACTGTCCAGTCTGAGTCGTCCTAAGGCAGTTTTCAGTGGGTATCCGAGTTTCTACGCCTGCTATGGGTGGTCATCGTCTTGTTGTTGATGTTTCTGTGGGATATGTTCGTTATGTATTGTGTCGTGTGGTGGTAAGGTCGTACCTTGTGGTCTCGTGAGTCAGTAGTCTGGCTGTCTGGTAGGTCCCCATGCAGTTTAGTGGTGAGGGAGGTTTCGTCATCGTCCGGTCTTGAGTTGTCGGTAGGGCGCTGTTTGCCGAGTGTGACTTCTGTGAGCCTATGTAACTGGGTGTATCCTGTAGCTGAAAACCAAACATCATCATTTGTACATTTTGTAACATATTAGTTGAACTTCAACCTGAACCTAGTCACATTTATACCTTCAACTGTGGGGTCTTCTCTTTGGGGGTTCTTGGGCCTTCGTTTAGAGTGTCCCTCTGTGATGCTTTGAGTGGTTCCCTGGGTAGAGGGCCTACAGGGGGGATAGTAGTTTGTCTTAGTGGAGCTATAGTCCCCCTGCGCCTTCTAGGCCCAACCTGTCTGTTAGTAGGATGTGCGGTGTTCCCATCCCTAAACTGGCCTGTCAGTGTTATCGAGGAGCCCCCTGCATGCGTTGTTCCCCAGGGGGGGCGTGCGCAGCATTACGCTTGTCCGGGCCCGTTCATTTCCTAGGGTATGCTGTTTGTACAATGTCCCAGTGTGGCCAGTGGGAATGTCATCTGACCTGTGGGCTAGGGGTGGGAGCTTGACTACTCGACCCTGGCGCAGGTGGTTCAGGGGCTCTATGAGGGCCAGGTGTCTTATTGTAGGGTCAGGTGGGTGAGCGCGTGGCTCGGGGGGTCCCCAGTAGGTCTTGGTTATGTCCCTGGACCTTGTCCGTGGTTGGGTGGGCTCCACACTTATTGCCTGGGGCTGGGGGGGTATGTCGGTTGTAACTTAGGTCAGGCCTGTCCCCTTGTTATTAGCCGTGGTAGCTAGGTTTGGGGTGGTCCTTGGGGTTTGCAGTGCGGTGCCATCCCCCGTGTGTAGTAGCTTACACCGAATGGTGTACTAGTACCCGCCGTCTGTATTATGTGCTCTATCATGTCAAGCTAGGAGTGTTAAACAGCTAAGCATAGTACATATATATATATACATAAATATAAATATAAATATAACATTTAAGTTAAGGAAGTGGTGCGTTAAGCAGATCTTATCTGGAGTTTGGTGTCATCAGCGGTTGTATCGGTAGTAAGTCCAGCATTAGGATGTGGAGAGGTCTGTGGTCGTTGGTACCAGTTGTAGTCGGATCGATGAGTCTGGGGGAGTAGTGAGCTGCTGCATGGGTAGTCAGAGTTCTTTTTGTGGGCAGTCCGTATTGGGTCTTTCGTCGACCTTCTGTTGGCTTGTAGGGTGGTGGGTGGTCATCTTGTCGTTCAGTTTTCGGCCCTGGGGCGCGGGCTATTGGGTATCTGGCATGCCCCGGTAGGCGGTGGTGCATTCCTGGGTGGAGGACCTCTTTCGCTTCTTCTGGGATTTGGGTCAGCGGTGAGGGTTGTAGGGTCAAGGCCGAGGCTCTCAGCGAAGTCGTGCATTTCAGCTGTGTTGTGTAAGATGTAAGTACGGTTGTTCTTCCTTACTTGCAGCTTGAATGGGTGCCCCCATGAGTAGCGGATGTGTTGCCTTGCGAGTTCTTGGGTGAGGGGCCGTAGTTCCCTTCTCTTTCTTAAGGTGCTCGGGGCTAGGTCTTGGTAGAAGGAGACTTGGTGTCCTTCTAGTTGTAGTGGTGTGTTTCGGGCTGCTTGCATGAGTGCTTCCTTGATATGGAAGTAGTGCACTCTGATAATGACGTCCCTGGGTTGGGTGGCATTGGGCAGGGGTGTTCGCAGGGCCCTGTGTGCTCTGTCCAGCAGGAGTTCCGCCGGTGAGGCTTCTGGGAGTAGGCCGCAAAAGAGCTCCCGCAGTGTTGGGCCTAGCGTATCCATGTCGACCGTTTCAGGCACCCCGCGTATCCTAATATTATTGCGGCGTGACCGATTGTTAAGGTCCTCCTGAGCCTCTTCCAGTTGGCGGACCTGGTCTTGGAGAGAGGCTATGGCGTTTTCATTTACCGTGGTGCGTGTGGTTGTACGGTCAAGCTGTTCCTCTATGGCCGTGGTTCTGTGTGTCAGATCAATTAGGCCCTCTTTGATGGGTGTGAGGTGTTTGTCGAATTCCACCTTCATATTAGCTTTAATTTCTTGTAGTAGGTGGTGGAGGTCGTCTTTTGTTAGTGGGGTAGAGGTGGTCGCTCGGCTTGTGTCGCTGGCTGCTGAGTCTGAATCATAGCCGCGGCCATCTTCTGAGCGCATGGCGCCGCCATCTTTGCGGCTCCGAAAAATCGGCGCTACCTCCGCGCCTTGCTTTGATTTTCGTCCGCCTCCCATTGTAGTTCAGGTGAGTACCGTGGGGAGCAGCTGGGGTGACCAAGTGGGGGTGGATTGAGCGGTTACGGGCGCTGTTGTTAGCCGGCTCTGTGCCTCTGTGGACGGAGCTCCCTCAGAAAGCCGCCATTCGCGCCGGAAGTCAGGCGCCGCCGCCAGGATAAAGCTATGTTAATAGCATTTTCTTTAAGTCTCTTATTATGTTTAGTGTCCACTTTACGGTTTTATACCAAATGTGTGCACTCTACATATAAACACATAAAACAAATGATTTTGCACTTCCTTGACTCGAGTACAATACAGACAGATAGACAGGTAGATAATTAAATATGTTTGAATTTATTTTGTACAATGAATTGTGCATGTGTTTAAAACATTTTTCTTTTTTACACTTTTACTGAATCATACAAACCATAACCTGCCACCCTTAGCATTCTGCATGACGTCAATGGCCAAAATAGTCACCGATTTTTAATACATTACACAGATAAAGCAAAATGATAATTAAACAAAACAAACTTAAAAGTTACCTTCAAAAACAGTTAAGAGCATAGAGGATCTGACTGCAGCCTCACACAGATTCCGCCCTTACCTGGAAGAGGCTCCACCTATCAGGAGCCACTCATTCTGGTCTATTGGGTCTGATCTTATTCTATTTATATGAAAGATCGTAAATACTCCGTCTGCAGTTTCAATCATTGTATAGGATGAGTGGAACTGCTTTGTAAACTGATAGCCAGTAATGCAAAGTTGTTATGGTGCGTCAACTTTAATGAACATTACTCTGAAACATTATGTAAAACCGTTACAGTGTGTGTACAGTACCAATCACTGCCCTTTGTTTGGTTATAGTTTGAATATACCTGGAAATCAGGTATCCATGATCCTTGTTCTTTCAATAAATAATTCTAACCTTCGGTGGTTAATTGACAGGTCTTGTGGTGGGATATCCGAAAAATGAGTGAACCCACGGAGCGCCTAGTCCTGGACATCACAAAGAAAGGCAGCCTGGACATTGCACTGGGAGCGATTTCATTGGAGTTTGAACCCACCATAGTGAGTCTTTACATCAATATTTATTGCAAATAAAGAAACCACAGCCACAACATGATGGCAAATGTATAGAATCCAGAATATAAAACACAATTGTGATTAACAAACCGTAATACACTGCTATAAAGCAAATATACAGCTTAAAGGATCACTATAGTGTCAGGAAAACAAACCCGTTGGCACTGAAGAGGTTAAAACCCCTTCAGCAGCTTACCTTAATCCAGCGCCGGGCTCCCTCAGCGCTGGTGACCTCTCCTCCCCGTCCGTCGTCAGCTCCCGACTGGAGCAGAATGCGCATTCACGGCCAGAGCCGTGCGCATTCACACAGTCCATAGGAAAGCATCTCTCAATGCCTGCCTATGGACGTTCTGCACGCTGGATGCGAATTTCGCATCCAGCGTTGCAGAAACGCCGCTAGTCACCAGTCCCTGCGGGAGGGGGTGCAGTCACCTGTCCCTGCGGGAGGGGGTGCAGTCACCTGTCCCTGCGGGAGGGGGTGCAGTCACCTGTCCCTGCAGAAGGCGGTGCAGTCACCTGTTCCTGTGGTAGGTGGTGCTGCTGTTTGCTCCTGTGGGTGATCAGACATCCATACTTTCCATACCATATTGTAAGATAATCTTTTAGAAAAGGTAATGCACTGTTATCAGTCTGCACACATAGAGAAACTATTTAAAAAACAAGGTTCAGATAGTGACAAAGTGTGCTCCAGTTACAGTGTAGTTTATGTCCAAGGGTCCATATCACCACCCAGTGGCCATTTCATGGAATGCTCTGTAAATATACCCCCAGGTGGCATGAAGCTCCTGATATCTTTAGATTTATTAACCCCAGATGTGGTAGGTCACAGGTAAGTGAGTTTTTATTGTTATTTGTTCTCCGGTACGGTGAGGGCATGTAGCTTGGTTGGATACTTTGAGTGATACGATGGCGGCCGCAATTTATGCATTTAGACACATTGAGTTCTGTTAACTTGTTTAGCTTCCACCTTGATGGTTTAGCAAATTAAATCTAATTCAAATAATGTAATGCATAATTTGAGCTCGCCGTTACATTCACACTTTATAAATGCATTTTTTCCCTTTCCTTGTACAGCCAACAAAGTTCATGGTTGGGACAGAGCAGGGAATGGTCATTTCATGCAATCGAAAGGCCAAGACGCCAGCCGAAAAGATTGTGTGCACGTACAGCGGTCATCACGGTCCTATATACTCTGTGCAGAGAAATCCCTTCTTCCCAAAAAACTTCCTAACTGTTGGAGATTGGACAGCTCGAATCTGGTCTGAAGACTCTAGAGAATCCTCGATTATGTGGACAAAGTAAGAGACGCTTCATGTGATGTAGAAATGAAAATGAGCTTACGCTTTAATGGCATTTGTAGTCATACCAAAAATCTGTTTTTTCAATGTGCATCAAGATATGGATAGTGAGCTGGTAACGGTTTTACTTTGTAAAATAACTATTGTAATTAAACCAAGACTTGGCCTAGCAGGCAAATTACGTGTTGCTAATGGTGGACATGCCTGTGTGTACACGTTCTGCACGTAAACATTGTAGTGTAGGTTGATTCCATTTGATGTCGTATAATCCCCCCGCCCCCCTTACTACAGATCAATCTCTTTTCACCCACAGGTATCACATGAGTTATTTGACAGATGGAGCCTGGAGCCCAACACGCCCGACCGTCTTCCTGACGACAAAAATGGATGGCACCCTGGATGTATGGGACTACCTGTTTAAACAGAACAACCCTTCTCTTAGTCTGAAGGTCAGTGAGGGTCACCTACGCACCAAATCTTCTAAATCCCATCAGAACAGATGCAATGTGCCTATATACCAGTCGCGAAAAAGGGGCGTGGTGGTGTTTGGTAGAGAATGAAACTGAATATGTGCAAACGTGGTTTGTGGGATTGAGCCACGGGTCATGCCTAAAAGATATCTTCTGGAAACTAGTATATGATTTAACCTTCTGGAACTAGAAATGATTTAACCTTCTGGAACTAATATATGATTTAACCTTCTGGAACTGGCCTATGATTTAACCTTCTGGAACTAGTATATGATTTAACCTCTGGAACTAGTATATGATTTAACCTCTGGAACTAGTATATGATTTAACCTTCTGGAACTACCATGTGATTTAACCTTCTGGAACTAGCATATGATTTGCTGGCGATTTTATTCACTCTTATTGCTAATGACAGGCCTACTTTAAATAGTAATTATGAGAGTAAAAAGTCACCAGTTCTGAACCAACATGCCAGACTATGCAGACAGCGTAAATAACTTTATTAATAACTTGATTTCATATTTTCCGATAAGCTTTTCAAATTATTTAATATTTTTGTGTGAATTTAAAAAACAAATTCAACTTATTCAAATCTAAAAATCGAAAATGTTAAAATGTTATTCAAATTATTAAAAGTTTATACAAAAATATTAAATAATTTGAAAAGATTATTCAAAAACATTACATTGAGGCCAAATATTTCCACATGCCCTGCACCCAACTAGCTATCACTTCATCCCCCCAAAGATAGACCACATGCTGTAAGTGTGAACTACAATATGATGCTGTGGCAAGATGTTACAGTGTAAAAAGTCAAGCATTGCCCAAAACATTGTAAGAACCTTAATGTAAGATTAATATAATGATCTTTATGTAATACACTAGTACGTGTACCTATGGCATATGTTGCCCTAACCGGCTGCATCCTATATTAACATTTAGTATCTTACTGGTACTTTGTACCCTGTACTTGTCATTCACACAGACTGAGAGTAGGACAAGGAGTTCCAAATTGCTCTACGCAGTGGTGTTATTTGAATTAAAGATTTATTCCACGTCGTTTTACAAAATGACTGTATATATATTCTCCAATTTGCAGGTGTGTGATGAGCCTTTATACAGCCTCCGAATTCAAGATAATGGACGCTTTGTTGCCTGTGGTTCAAAGAATGGTCTGACCACTCTTCTAGAACTCTCACCAGGGCTTTACACAATGCAGAGGAACGAGAAAAATATTGCCACTGCGGTAAGTCTCTATCCTAATGTGTGAATATCTTAATAAGGTACAGGGTGTAATGAGACATAACCTGCTGAGTAAATCTATACCCCCATTACCCTCTCTGAAACTGTACAAATTGCTGTGCTCAGTATAATTTGTGGTACGGGAAAGGATACGTGCCTAGCAACTCTTGTTTCTTTTTTGTGAAAATGTTTGGATTTTCCTATTCCTGTCTCAATAAGTGATCAAATATATTATACCCACATAATAAGCCCTAGCACCGCTGCCGTACAGAATTTAGAATACTACATATCACGAGCTATCGAGTCCATTTGGGATTAACCTTTGCATGGTCAGTGATCCAGCTCGTCCTAGAGAGATCTTGGACCAATGAAGACTAACACCCGCTAGAATCTGCAGCCTGTAACATTTTAGCTTCCATCCCGGCATGTGGGACGTCTCTTGGAAGATTTGTGGTAACCGAACCCCTAGATCAGGCGTACACAGTCCATGATAAGTGTGAGCTTGGTATGCTGATACAGGCAGCATGGCCCACTGCTGGACTTCCTGTCCATGTGGATTGGGGACAATTATATCAAAATCCAGACATTTGCCATCTGTGTATTCTAGTGTCACCTTGGAGCCTACGATCCAATAAAATATACGTGAGCATCGCAGTCATTTTATTCTTCTTTTTTTTTCTCTTAACATTATGTTCATTGTACGACTTCAGATTTCACCTTAATTTGGCGATACCTTTTTGTTACGTGATTTTTTTTGCGACCTCAATGGTTTTTTTCCCCACTTCATGAAGAGAATATAATTTGTGCTCTCCAAGTATATTTTCAGATGCTCTCACACATTACACAGAGGAATTTGAAAGCCATGAATAATTTCTAACATTTCCCTCCTTTTTCAGATGTTTGAGCGTGAAACAAAGCGAGAGAAGATCCTGGAGGCGCGGCACCGCGAGATGCGCCTGAAGGAACGCAGTAAGGCTGAGCCAAGCAAGGATGAGGATACCAGAGAAGAGAATCCAGAGGAAAATACAGATGAGCTGATTGCCAAGGCGGAGAAAGAGTTCTTTGAGATCATCGAGGCAGAACGCAAACGCCTGGAGAAAGAGGATAATAAAGAGAAGGAAGAGGGAGAGGTGGTACTAACGGACTGTATATTAACTCTTTATTGACTAGAGAACATAACTAACTGCATGCCCCACTGCTAGAGATATCAATATATTAACTTTGCCGCATTGCTGGATATAGTTATTCCACCTCAACAAGACCTGGCAACGTTTTGACCTTAGTGATCTCTCAGCAGAGTGAAAGGAGCACTATAGTGTTAGGAATAAAAATGTGTATTCCATACGCTATTCTGTCCTAGTCACCGTTCAGGTGATCGCCCCTTTCCCTCGTAAGGTCTAAATAATAAACAGGTTATCTACATTTTCTCCTACTGCACGATGCTCTCTCCATAGGAAAGTATTGTGAGACGAGTGCTCATGGCGTCTCTGAGATCATCTGATTGAAATAGTCGAGTTATACCCAGTTATATTGTCGGAAGCGCCTCTAGTGGTCGTCGGTGTGATTATATCCCTGCAATGCAAACTGCTAGTCCTGCAGAACGGTGATGTTTTACTCTGCAGGGTTAAAACAATGGCCCATGGTACACAGACTCAATTGAGATGAATTGGTCTGGGTGCCGATAATGTCCCTTAAATTAATATTTTATTTCTCCATTTTTTCTTTGCAACGGTCTGTATATCCAGTTAGAGGTGCTAAGTGTGCGATGTGTGCCAGAAATACTGCCAAATAGCCAGGAATGTGAGTGGTTTTCTATAAAATGGCGTGCGTTCATGAATGAAATGTTCATAGGATGAATGAGAAAAAGCATCATTCACATGAGTGCACCTCTATTAAGGCTCAGTTTAATAATGGGGTGCATCGTTACAGGACAGAGTACATTGAGGGTACCCCATCCTTCATTCTAAGAGTGCTGGGGTACATCACTGTACCCCCTGACCATAATGACCTTAGGAGATGCTGAGGAGTCCAGTTCATCACTCCTAGCTTGCCGAAGTCTTTAACCCCAGCCCTAAGCTTTTTTTTCCAGTCCATCTAACCCTTAGCGGTGACATTTTTAGTTCAATTCCTGCATTGATCAATTTTTCTGAGTTATCATCACTCTTAGCCAGTCTCATCCAGATGGGATAGTGTAAATTCAACATTATCAATGTGCTTGAGATGGGGGCAGTCACTTGACACCAGAAGGAGCCCCTATTTGTGACAAACTGGCAAATGGTTGTGGCTTGATTGCTTAACGTGTCCCTTTTAATGGGGGATTTCTGAAATAATTTTTAACCCTTACAATGCCATCGTGCTAATTTGGATTTGTGTATCTGTCTGAAACGTCGTAGTTTCTCAGTGCCCTGGGCTTCCACAATGCTCACTCATGCATTCATTGCCGGATTTTGGTTGTGACTGCCACGATAGTACAAAACTAAGTTCTGTCTTCTTGACTGATTCTATAACCAATTGTAGAGGCCAAAATGTGTGCTTACCACTTTTTTTTTCTTTAGTAAATATTTTGGCTAAATAATGGCTTTTGTCTTCAACAGGAGAAAGAAGTTTCAGAGGAGAAGATATAATTTCAAAGGTAACACCATAATATATTCCTCCACAATGAAGCGTGTGGTGCGTGAGATATGCTAGCGGCAGGATATGTGGATAATTTGTAATATTCTGGAAAGGAAGTCTCAGAAATGTGATCTGCATCCAAGGACCGCTACCAGTGCACAATTTGATGAGACAGTTTAGTTAGTTAATGCATCAACTAGTATATGATTTAACCTTCTGGAACTAGTATATGATTTAACCATCTGGAAACTAGTATATGATTTTACCTTCTGGAAACTAGTATATGATTTAACCTTCTGGAACTAACATGTGATTTAACCTTCTGCTTGATGTTTAGGGATGAAGGTTTGATTCTTGGGACTATCAGCCCGACTTTTCACTCTTCAGAGGTTAAAGGACCACTTTAGTCATACAGACCACTTCAGCTCAATGAAGTGGTCTGGGTGCCAGGTCCCCTAGGTTTTAACCCTGCAGCTTTAAACATAGCAGTTTCAGAGAAACTGCTATGTTTATCTTGCAGGGTTAATCCAGCCTCTAGTGGCTGTCTCCCTGAGAGCCGCTAAAAGGCGCTTCCCCGACGCTCAATGCGAAAATCGCATTGAGCATGCAGAACGTCCATAGGAAAGCATTGAGTAATGCTTTCCTATGGGCGGTTTGAATATGCGCGCGGCTCTGGCCGTGCATGCGCATTTGGCTCTTGCCGTGCACATTCGGCTCCACTAGGGAGCTGACGTCGGAGGGGGAGGAGAGGTCACCAACGCTGAGGGAGCCCATCACTGGAGAAAGGTAAGTGGCTGAAGGGGTTTCAACCCCTTCAGCCCAGCGGGAGGGGTCCCTGAGGGTGCGGGGAACCTAAGGATTATATAGTTTTAGTTATAGGTCCTTTAATAAAATAAATAATATTTTCGGGCAGGCTTGGATGATCTTGATATTTTTTGTCTTTGGTTGCAGACATTCAGCCCCAGAGACAAACTGTGTTTTTGCTGTTGATGTTGTGGCCGTACTGTAGATGTATAAACACCACACATACTCAATAGAGGACAATCTTAGATTTATCATACTGATATTGGTAGATATAGAATGTTCACACAATCATAGAAACATAGAAACATAGAAACATAGAATGTGACGGCAGATAAGAACCATTCGGCCCATCTAGTCTGCCCAATTTTCTAAAAACTTTCATTAGTCCCTAGCCTTATCTTATAGTTAGGATAGCCTTATGCCTATCCCACGCATGCTTAAACTCCTTTACTGTGTTAACCTCTACCACTTCAGCTGGAAGGCTATTCCATGCATCCACTACCCTCTCAGTAAAGCAATACTTCCTGATATTATTTTTAAACCTTTGTCCCTCTAATTTAAGACTATGTCCTCTTGTTGTGGTAGTTTTTCTTCTTTTAAATATAGTCTCCTCCTTTACTGTGTTCCCTTTATATATTTAAATGTTTCTATCATATCCCCCCTGTCTCGTCTTTCCTCCAAGCTATACATGTTAAGATCCTTTAACCTTTCCTGGTAAGTTTTATCCCGCAATCCATGAACCAGTTTAGTAGCCCTTCTTTGAACCCTCTCTAAGGTATCAATATCCTTCTGATGATATGGTCTCCAGTACTGTGTACAATACTCCAAGTGAGGTCTCACCAGTGTTCTGTACAATGGCATGAGCACTTCCTCTTTCTACTGCTAATACCTCTCCCTATACAACCAAGCATTCTGCTAGCATTTCCTGCTGCTCTATTACATTGTCTGCCTACCTTTAAGTCATCAGAAATAATCACCCTAAATCCCTTTCCTCATATGTTGAGGTTAGGACTCTATCAAATATTCTGTACTCTGCCCTTGGGTTTTTACGCCCAAGATGCATTATCTTGCACTTATCCACATTAAATGTCAGTTGCCACAATTCTGACCATTTTTCTAGTTTACCTAAATCATTTGTCATTTGGCTTATCCCTCCTGGAACATCAACCCTGTTACATATCTTAGTATCATCAGCAAAAGACATACCTTACCATCAAGACCTTCTGCAATATCACTAATAAAAATATTAGAGAATGGGTCCAAGTACAGATCCCTGAGGTACCCCACTGGTGACAAGTCAAAGCTTCGAATATATTCCATTAACTACAACCCTCTGTTGCCTGTCACTCAGCCACTGCCTTACCCATTCAACAATATTGGAATCCAAACTTAAAGATTGCAGTTTATTGATAAGCCTTCTATGTGCAACAGTGTCAAAAGCCTTACTGAAATCTAGGCAAGCAATGTCTACTGCACCACCCTGATCTATAATTTTAGTTACCCAATCAAAAAAATCAATAAGTTAGCCCTCGTTAGCTGCAAATATCAGTAGGTTTGTTAGAATAAATCCGTTATTTTCTGTGAAAGCTTTAATAGGTTGAATGATCGCATTACTTTTGTAATGACAAAGGGCCTGTGCTATTAAATACAAAAATACAATGAGTCTTGAATTTCCATGTGCAACGTTCCCTAAAAAAAGTTACATTTTCCATTGCTGGTGTCCGGCTGACGGCATGGGTGCCTTAGAGAGTACTTGCTTTCAAAGTGATCATTTCTTGCCAGTATGAGGCTATATCTGCCATTCCACTGGCAGTAATAAGGTTTTCGACAGATTTAGTTTTCACTCGGACTGACCGTATAATACACTGCATCGGTGACAGACACATTGGCTACAAATTACTAGAAATTCACCGGCCCAAATTAGGCCAGCTGGGAACTGCCAACTTGAAGAACTTCTCCAGTTTGACTAGCTTGGCCTTATATTTGTAATTCAGTGGTGGGTATTGTGACAACTCACACGGTAAATGTATCTATAGGTTTAGTATGGCTGCTGGAAGCAGGAAACTAAATCCTTTTAATTAGACAAAATCCTTGTCTTATAAATTGTTTCTTTTCTTCCAGGTACAAGAAACAGGCCGCATAACAAGCTACGCAATCATTTATTTTTTCTACATTTGTATATTTGTAAAGTCAAAATAGAAAGAAATATTTTATTGCAAAATAATAAAAAATTCAATATCGTGTGCCTTTTTTATTTATAAAATGTAAAATA
Organism: Pelobates cultripes; assembly: GCA_933207985.1. NCBI lineage: Eukaryota > Metazoa > Chordata > Amphibia > Anura > Pelobatidae > Pelobates > Pelobates cultripes. Next base: position 4,602,391 of record OW240916.1, read on the forward strand.
TGTGTTATGTGTAACTTTCTTTTCTTGTCATACGAAGAAGACGTTCTCGTTGTGGATTAAGATATCTGATAGTCTTGTTACTGTCTTACGCAAACATCTCTAAAGTTCTAGAGATTGAAATTTCAGAATGATGCCAAACAATACTTCATCATTAGAGAAAGGATAACGCTTGCACTGCTGGGTTTGAAAATGGCGTTGTGCTAGACCAGGGGTAGGCAACCTATGGCACGGGGTGCCTTTGCACGGCACTCAAGACTTCTAGAGCTAAATAGGCTCTGGCCTATCAGGAGTACCAGCGGAACTTCATATATCTGTTAGTGCAAAAAGGTGGTGAGGGACAATCCTCAATTTATGCATTACAGCACTTAAAGGAATGGTCTGAGATCACTTCCAGCAATTTTGAACTGGAAACCACACTGGAGTAGAGCTGCCTGCAGCAGCTATTGCATCTCCTAGCCCAAAACCTGTACCTGGCCAGTCCAGTCCCCACTGGATCCCAAGGAAGTCACCCACACTGCTAGATATACACTGAGCTGCAGAATAAGCCTCTCCTCGTACAAATAATACCATCATACCCCATACATACACACACACAGTCCCCAGAGGCACACCACTGACAACCCACATACACGCACACAACTCCACAAGTAGCCTCTCCTGATAGGCCAGAGCCTATTTGCAATACCACAAGCAGCCACACACATACACCAAACACACTATGTGGCATATCATCCACACACAATTCCACAAGCAGCCACCATACACACCCGACATTCATTGGTATCATACACAATGCCACAAACTACTCAGAAATATATACAATATAATAACCCAGATACGCACAAATTTAACTCTACAAAGCAACTCCATACAGCTGTCATAAATAAAACAAGCACAATATGGCAACATACATACCTCAATTTAAAGAAAATAGGACCGGCACACCAAGGGACTTCGAAGATCTTATTTTGGCACAATACTACTAATAGGTTGCCTACCCCTGTGCTAGACAGTTGGTGTTAATAGAAATGACACCATCTAACACATAACAAGCTCTTTAAAACATATTTTAAGATCCTGACAGGAGAAATCAGAATAGTCGAACAAACAACCCATGGTCCACCCAGAATAAGGAAACATAGAACACACGCACTCTCAGACTATGGAGACCGGGCACCTGAGTCCTGGGTTGACAAAGTTTAAATAGCTCTAGTGTAAAAGCATGTGAGCAACACCAAAACGTAACATTATTGACTATAAATCTGGTGTCAGCGGCGTGTTTGACGCTAAGTTACGATGATTTGCGTCAATGTTGACGATTGATAGAAGCACAGCGAGCCCTGGAATGATGCAGAGAATTACTAAGCAACCTGACAAAGTCTTAATTAGCTAAATGTAGGCCTTGCTAACCAATCTGTGAATAGAAGGGGATGATGAATTTTTAAAAGCTGCAAACTCTTCTTTCAACTGAGCACAATTAATTGACTGAATAAGCACCCATGGGTAGCAGGATACAAACACTGATCAGCCACAACATTAAAACCACCTACCTAATAATGTATAGGTCTCCTTTGTGCTGCCAGCTCTGATACATTGAGCCATGGACTCCACAAGACCTCTGAACGTGTCCTCTGGTATCTAGCACAAAGACATTTGCAGCATATCCGTTAAGTCCTGCAAGTTGCGAGGTGGGGCCTCCATGGATTGGATTTGTTGTTCCAGCATATCCCACAGATGCTCAGTTGGATTGAGATCTGGGGAATTTGGAGGCCACGGCAGCACCTTGAACTCATTGTTATGTTCCTCAAACCATTCCTGAGCTATTTTGGCAGTGTGCATTATCCTGCTGATAGAGACCACTGCCATTGGACCGGTGTCATCATGGGCATTCTGACTGGTCTACCCCATACGCAGCAAACTGCAATACACTGTGTGTTCTGACACCTTTATATCATGGCCACATTGCAATTTCAGCTTCCATAGCTCTTCATTGTGATCGGACCAGACGGACTAGCATTCACTCCCCACGAGCATCAACGAGCCTTGGGTCCCCTGACCCTGATGCTCGTTCACTGGTTGCTCTTCATTGCACCACTTTTGGTAGGTACCAACCACTACATACCGGGAAACCCCACAAGACTTGCCATTTTGGTGGTATTCTCTGAAATTGAGAGATTTAGAATCTCAGATTTAGATTGATTAATTTTTAAATTAGACATTTTTTCCGAAGATGTAAAGTTATTTTTTTATGTTAGGTAAAGAGATTTGAGGGTTAGTTACAAAAAAATAGAAAGTCATCTGCAAAAGCAGATATCTTGTGTAGCGGACCCAGGGTAACCCGACTGGTTACCTTCAGCCGGTCAGGAACCATGTAAAGGACAAATAGACCTATTTCCCCCCCCTGTAAATGGACGACACACAGGTGGATAACAGGTATCATCTGTAGGACCAGAGTCAGGTAGGGCTTCCTTTCTGCCCCAGGCTGGTGTGTTGGCCAGCATCGCAATGCCAAGAACTCGAGCCCTTACAAAGTCCAAGTCCTTCTCCCGCAATGGAGAGCAGTCGGTCCTGGTGGTAACTCGAATTGTACTGCGAACAGACCTCTGCTGATGTGGAAGATGCTGAGGAGCCGAACCCCCAGAGTCCTTCAGCCTGGGTGTGCAAATGGCTGGCTGGACAGGCACTGATGTGGTACCTAATGGGAGCTCTCCCGCTTTTTGCCAAGCACTCCTCCGATTCCCAGCCTTAATTTCTGGTGGTGCCGTTAAATACTCCAAGGTGGCCCAAAAACGCTTGAAAATAATAGCTTCAAGAGGGTGTGCTCTATGGAGCTTGGTTGAGTCATCTCTTACAGCTTCGAGCCTTCCCTGGTGGGAGCAAAAGCATCCGCCATCTTGTCCGTGCAGAGTTATGTTGGAGCTGATGGGATGAAATGCTGAGTGGTAAGAGACCGTGTATAGAACAGTCCAGTTGGGGCCGGGATAACCAGCCGTGGAGCGTGGAGGAGATCCGTAAGGGTTGATGCCACATGGACTAAGGAGAGACCATTTGAACCTACTGCCCTAATGATAATTCTTTGTATCTTCCTTGTTTTTAGCTCTTTCTTCCTGAAGAACTTTCTCTGTTTTCCCAGAAAACATGAAAATAATTCAGACTCCAAAAACCTTTCTGCAGATTAACAACACATTATCACTTAAACACATAAACAAAAACAAAGTTTTAAAATTATTATTTGCTGTTAAGACCCTCTCGCTCCATCCTTTGGAGATCTATAGATTTTCTTATATATCTACCTATATAATCCACATCCCCCCTTTTTTTTTGTGTCAATCATTTTTATTGAAGGTAATTTTTTCAAATATTCCATAGGCATACGGTAAGTAAAACGGTAAATGGTACAAGACATATAAAAAACAAGTAACAGAAACAATGCTCATATTTTCTACTCTCAAAATCTGGAGGTTGTCTACATACGAACCCATGCCCGCGGCTTAGGGTCTGTCGGTAAATGGTACAAGACATATATAAACAAGTAACAGAACAATGCTCATATTTTCTACAATCGAAATCTGGAGGTTGTCTACATACGAATCCATGCCTGCGGCTTGGGTAATATGAAGGTCAGTCAACCTTCGGTCAACCCGACAAGTGATTGCTGTGCTTTGTTTAACCCTGCGTCCCCATGTGCACCCCGAGGTGCATGTAGAATGTTTAAGTGTCAACTCTTATAGGTGGTCAGTCATGTTTCGGCGTGTTGTGCTCTAAATCTTCCCCCTCAGAGAAGGGGAGTCAAACTAATTACTCACTAGGATTGTGAGGTCAGCCTTATACCTGTCGCCTCCACCCAAGCCGTTATGTCTAGGAGGGTGACCCTCATCCCCCCTTTCTCCCCACCTATACCCCCTCTCTGTCTTTTTTGCTGTTCTTCTTCTTAGTTCAATTAGAAGTCTTCTGCAAAGGATATTCGTTTGGTAAATAAATCTAATGAATTAATGCAAACCACGCTGGCTGGCCCTGTAAGAGCCTCAATCAGAGCTCAAATGAATTCTCGAATGATTTATTTGCCGGACATTCCGAAATAAGTTACTGTCTGCTGTCTGCGCATGCATCAAGTGGGCGCATAGTTAGAAGGAAATGCAGTGAGACAGATGGTGTAAGGATCATACACAGAGTGAGATGTATCATCATGTAAACATTCAGCGCGGTTTGTGGAATTTACCTCAGATTTACTTATAGTCAATATCAGATCTGCAGAGATAAAATAGTTTTTAAAATATTGTAACCATTTATTGCAAAACAAATCCAGCGTTTTATAATTTTATAATCGAGATATTTATGGTAATTAGATTGAGCAAGGATCAAATAACAGATAGACCGTAATGAAATACACAGACTTTGAAGGTTTTATATAAAACTGTTCAGGGAGAATTTTTTTGGCGGGGGGCATTATTTTTGCTCTCCATAAGTTTAAAGGGTAATCCAGACGTGGACCCCTTGCTCACGGTGCCTAGAGAGATATCAGCTATGCCTCACTGATGATGCCTAACAAGGCTGAAACGATCGGCTGGGGTTGCTGTATCTCTCGTGCAGAGGGAACTTGCTGGCTTTTCGGATCTGGACTGCCCGTATAGGTGGGACCAGTCTGATATGCTTCAGATATGTTCTCTCTGTAATGGCATAAGTTGAGCTAAAACCAGCTTGAGTTCTGAGCGGGGACCCACCAAAGGGCAGGCTATTTCAGTTGTTGTCCATTCTCAGAATACTCTTGCGACCCGTTTTTTTGCTCTCTATAATGTATAGATAATATGTAGATTCTATTAACATCGCTCTTGGTGTATATTTTCTGTAAACGTTCCTAGAAAAGAAGAGAGGTGTCCACCCCCACCCCCAATAAAAATCCATGGTAGACTGAATGCAGTCAGTGGACACATCACTGGCGTCCTGCGCCCACTCCACAGTAAATCTCTCTGTAACAGTGTCACCCTGATAGCGATGGCTGCGTTGGATGTAAGAAGGGATTGTCAGACGGCCATGTCCTCTCCAGCAATCTGCTACCAGCCCACGAGCAAGGATGATATCACAGCTCCATCTGGCATAACACGCGGCTCTGATCTGCATTCCTGTAATTACACTTATATCTTATTTTTTTGCTGTTTGCAGATCTCCTTTGTGCCTATTGCTAGTCAGTTCAGTATAATTTGGTATTAAGTAAATTATTGCAAAACGCACTGCTTTACAATTCCCATAATGCACTGCAAAGCGTTTTCTTGTTCGACCGAAAGAATTGGCTATAAGCAGCATCTCACCCGCTCGAACAAAATGAGTGAAAATGACATTGGAAGTCCGTTACCGTGCTGGAGGTCATCACCGGCTTTTCCAATAAATTAGATGGCTCTTCACACATGTCCTGACAATTTACTGACATTTTCCGTTTTAATACAGCTGATTTCTTCACCTTTTAGTGGTATGCAAACAGTATAAGTGTGTAATAAACTCTCCGCACCCAGCAGAGCCCATTGGCAAACCCAGTGTGCTGGACTGAAGAGCTGACAATTAGGTGGAGCTTGGTGATTAAACCCCGCAGTGAATAAACCCTGCAGTGAATTATTATTATTATGATTTATATAGCGCCAACAAGTTCCGTAGCGCTGTACAATGGTTGGACTAACAGACACATAATTGTAATCAGACGAGTTGGATGCACAGAAACAGAGGGGTTGAGGGTCCTGCTCAGTGAGCTTACATGCTAGCAGGCTTCCCCAAACTCTGGCCCTCCAGATGTTGTTGAACTACGACTCCCATGATTCTATGAATGAAATAGCTAGGCTGAGAATCATAGGAGTTGTAGTTCAGCAACATCTGGAGGGCAGGAGTTTGGGGAAGCCTGTGAGTGGGGGAAAGTGACAAAGGGTAAAGTGATTAAACCCCACAGTAATACTCTGCCCATCTGACACAGTGTCTATCAGTTAATCAGGAGTTGGAAGGGGTGGGGGGCACTAGCAGCAGACTGTGCAGGAAAACAAACTGCAAAATGTTGGAAAACAGAATTGCAAAAACAATCTCTTTACAGTCTGCAGTCACAGTTTCAGGGTCTTTAGTCAGTTTCAGGGTCTTTAGTCAGATTCAGGGTCTGTACTCACAGTTTCAGGGTCTGTAGTCAGTTTCAGGGTCTGCAGTCACAGTTTCAGGGTCTGCAGTCAGTTTCAGGGTCTGTAGTCAGTTTTAGGGTCTATAGTCACAGTTTCAGGGTCTGCAGTCAGTTTCAGGGTCTGCAGTCAGTTTCAGGGTCTATAGTCACAGTTTCAGGGTCTTTAGTCATATTCAGGGTCTGTAGTCAGTTTCAGGGTCTGTAGTCACAGTTTCAGGGTCTGCAGTCACAGTTTCAGGGTCTGCAGTCAGTTTCAGGGTCTGTAGTCAGTTTCAGGGTCTGCAGTCAGTTTCAGGGTCTGTAGTCACAGTTTCAGGGTCTGCAGTCATAGTTTCAGGGTCTGCAGTCAGTTTCAGGGTCTGCAGTCACAGTTTCAGGGTCTGTAGCCACAGTTTCAGGGTCTATAGTCACAGTTTCAGGGTCTGTAGTCAGTTTCAGGATCTTTTGTAACAGTTTCAGGGTCTTTTGTAACAGTTTCAGGGTCTGCAGTCACAGTTTCAGGGTCTGCAGTCACAGTTTCAGGGTCTGTAGTCAGTTTCAGGGTCTGCAGTCACAGTTTCGGGGTCTGCAGTCACAGTTTCGGGGTCTGCAGTCAGTTTCAGGGTCTGTAGTCAGTTTCAGGGTCTGCAGTCACAGTTTCAGGGTCTGTAGTCACAGTTTCAGGGTCTGAAGTCAGTTTCAGGGTCTGCAGTCACAGTTTCAGGGTCTGTAGTCACAGTTTCAGGATCTGAAGTCAGTTTCAGGGTCTGCAGTCAGTTTCAGGGTCCGTAGTCACAGTTTCAGGGTCTTTTGTAACAGTTTCAGGGTCTGCAGTCACAGTTTTAGGGTCTGTAGTTACAGTTTCATGGTCTTTTGTACAGTTTCAGGGTCTGCAGTCACAGTTTCAGGGTCTGTAGTCAGTTTCAGGGTCTGTAGTCAGTTTCATGTTCTGCAGTCACAGTTTTAGGGTCCGTAGTCACAGTTTCAGGGTCTGCAGTCACAGTTTCAGGGTCTGTAGTCAGTTTCAGGGTCTGTAGTCAGTTTCATGTTCTGCAGTCACAGTTTCAGGGTCTGTAGTCACAGTTTCAGGGTCTGCAGTCAGTTTCAGGGTCTGTAGTCAATTTCAGGGTCTGTAGTCACAGTTTCAGGGTCTGTAGTCAGTTTCAGGGTCTGTAGTCAGATTCAGGGTCTGCAGTCACAGTTTCAGGGTCTGTAGTCCGGTTTTCAGGGGTCTGCGGTCAGTTTCAGGGTCTCAGTCACGGTTCAGGGTCTGCCGGTCAGTTTCAGGGTCTGTAGTCGGTTTCGGGGTCTGCGGTCGGTTTCAGGGTCTGCGGTCGGTTTCAGGATCGCAGGTCGGTTCAGGTCTGTGAGTCACAGTTTCAGGGTCTGCAGTCGGTTCAGGGTCTGTAGTCAGTTTCAGGGTCTGCAGTCAGAGTCAGGGTCTGCAGTCAGTTTCAGGGTCTGCAGTCAGAGTCAGGGTCTGTAGTCAGTTTCAGGGTCTGCAGTCAGTTTCAGGGTCTGTAGTCAGTTTCAGGGTCTGTAGTCAGATTCAGGGACTGTAGTCACAGTTTCAGGGTCTGCAGTCACAGTTTCAGGGTCTGAAGTCAGTTTCAGGGTCTGCAGTCAGTTTCAGGGTCTGAAGTCAGTTTCAGGGTCTGCAGTCATAGTTTCAGGGTCTGCAGTCAGTTTCAGGGTCTGCAGTCACAGTTTCAGGGTCTGTAGTCACAGTTTCAGGGTCTATAGTCACAGTTTCAGGGTCTATAGTCACAGTTTCAGGGTCTGTAGTCAGTTTCAGGATCTTTTGTAACAGTTTCAGGGTCTTTTGTAACAGTTTCAGGGTCTGCAGTCACAGTTTCAGGGTCTGTAGTCAGTTTCAGGGTCTGCAGTCACAGTTTCGGGGTCTGCAGTCACAGTTTCAGGGTCTGCAGTCAGTTTCAGGGTCTGTAGTCAGTTTCAGGGTCTGCAGTCACAGTTTCAGGGTCTGTAGTCACAGTTTCAGGGTCTGAAGTCAGTTTCAGGGTCTGCAGTCACAGTTTCAGGGTCTGCAGTCACAGTTTCAGGGTCTGTAGTCACAGTTTCAGGATCTGAAGTCAGTTTCAGGGTCTGCAGTCAGTTTCAGGGTCCGTAGTCACAGTTTCAGGGTCTTTTGTAACAGTTTCAGGGTCTGCAGTCACAGTTTTAGGGTCTGTAGTTACAGTTTCAGGGTCTTTTGTAACAGTTTCAGGGTCTGCAGTCACAGTTTCAGGGTCTGTAGTCAGTTTCAGGGTCTGTAGTCAGTTTCATGTTCTGCAGTCACAGTTTTAGGGTCCGTAGTCACAGTTTCAGGGTCTGCAGTCACAGTTTCAGGGTCTTTTGTAACAGTTTCAGGGTCTGTAGTCACAGTTTCAGGGTCTGCAGTCAGTTTCAGGGTCTGTAGTCAGTTTCAGGGTCTGCAGTCAATTTCAGGGTCTGTAGTCACAGTTTCAGGGTCTGTAGTCAGTTTCAGGGTCTGCTGTCAGTTTCAGGGTCTGTAGTCAGATTCAGGGTCTGCAGTCACAGTTTCAGGGTCTGTAGTCAGTTTCAGGGTCTGCAGTCAGTTTCAGGGTCTATAGTCACAGTTTCAGGGTCTGCAGTCAGTTTCAGGGTCTGTAGTCAGTTTCAGGGTCTGCAGTCAGTTTCAGGGTCTGCAGTCAGTTTCAGGATCTGCAGTCAGTTTCAGGGTCTGTAGTCACAGTTTCAGGGTCTGCAGTCAGTTTCAGGGTCTGTAGTCAGTTTCAGGGTCTGCAGTCAGTTTCAGGGTCTGCAGTCAGTTTCAGGGTCTGTAGTCACAGTTTCAGGGTCTGCAGTCAGTTTCAGGGTCTGTAGTCAGTTTCAGGGTCTGTAGTCAGATTCAGGGACTGTAGTCACAGTTTCAGGGTTTGTAGTCAGTTTCAGGGTCTGTAGTCAGTTTCAATAGTCACAGCTTAACTATTTCAGCACTAATTTTTACAAAAATTCTCTTTTAATAGACCCTATTTTTATCCCAGCTGATTTGCCCAGTTCTGTGAGATTTTATCCCTATCAATCCTAAATTATTGGTTAAATTCCCAGTAATTAATTCCCATTGCAGCATCACACAGCCCGCAGTACCGCGAGCGGCCACCAGAGGGGGCGTGCTGAGCTGCAGTGACAGTTGGGCTGGTTTGTTGTGTTGGGTTTTCAGATCTCCAGGGAATCCATGAGACAGAGAGAGACAGAGAGAGACAGACAGACAACAGAGACAGACACAGCATGCCCTTCATGCAACCTTATAGGAATCAGGAGAGTCTGATCACAGCCTCAGTGTGTGAGATTCTGGCTGCACCAAGGGGCATGTAACCTGCTAGCCAACCAGCTATCCAGCTAGCCACCCACCCACCTAACCAGCCATCCAGCTAGCCACCCACCTAGCCAGCCATCCAGCTAGCCGGCCTAATACCAGCCTCAGTGTGTGAGATCCTGGCTGCAGCTGGGGGCATGTGACATGCCCTGCTAGCCACTTAACCATCCTGCTAGCCACTCAGCCAGCTTACCGTCAGCCCCAGTGTGTGGGATCCTAGCTGTACCAAGGGACATGTAACCTGCTAGCCACCCATCCTCCTAGCTAGCCTTCCTTGTATCAGCCTTAGTGTGTGGGATCCTGGCTGTACCAAGGGACATGTAACGTGCCCAGCTAGCCAACCAGCTAGCCATCCTGGATATCCAGCCATGAAAGACGGGGGGGAATCCAAAGACCAGCAGCTCACGGTAAGTGCACAGGATCTCCTTGTTATATTATAATATTACAGTATAAAATATTCTGTGCATATTATAGTAACATTGTTGCACATGTATATTAATATTATTATTACTTTATTGTTATATTGTCATCATGTTAGTAAACTTTTTCTGATTATCATGTTTGATTCCAGTAATATTATTATTATTATTAACAACATTATATTATTCTTACTTTTTAATATAATAAATTTACATTTATTAATATTTATTATTATTTCATCTTAATCTTATTCCTGAAATTATTATTTTTATGCATTTTACAATAATTAAACCTGATTAAAATGATTATATTTATTCCTTCCCCGCTACTAGGGTTAAATTAATTCAATGTGCACATATTGGCTCAGTGTTTGTAAACTTTGGGGACATTAGCCATCCTTATTATATCTTTACTGTATTCCACATTTTACAGGTTTACAAATCTGTCTGTATAAAGACTTATTATGGTGCCCTGACCCCTTCTATAATCCCCCAATATTAATAAATCTCTGTGAGCAGTTTGCTGGCCCCTGGCAGGGCGCAGGTTAATATTCAGTGATTTTAGTTTGTGTTGGGGACATTGTTTGACAAGTGTTCTGTTCACACTGCACTGCACAGTAATTGTATGTTTGTGCTTTGTAATCCATCGCTGGGGGTCCCTACTGAAGGATTAAGACAGACTAATTGTGGCCTGCAATTAATTGTTATTAAGATAGCTTTCGGATTAACCCTCTCCTCCCCCACAGAGAGAATCACTGAAGTACCACACTGTTTGGTGAATTGTAGGTTTTCATTTTTTCACAGATTGCACTTTGGAAGCAGTCGTATTTGCTGGTACACTTTGTATTCTGGGCTGGATTGATATTTCGAGCCCTGTAGGCACACAATTTGTAGATGCCCCTCTACCCCTTCCTTAAACCCTTAAGGACCAAACTTCTGGAATAAAAGGGAATCATGACATGTCACGTGTCCTTAAGGGTTAAAACTCCTGTACCTTATTGTGTGTTCCATGATTCGGCGCTTACCCACCCGCCACAAATAAACAATGCATCTAATATGTAATAGAATGAATTATTGTAATAAAATAAATCTGCATTCATGGGAGGGGTACCTATAGGCAGCGACCTACCTTGCCTGGCGGTAAATCTGTCCCTGTTTGTACACCTTGCACCTTTATGCATATAATTAATCCTTACGGTATTTCTTAGACCTGTGCACTAGTTCCGTTCAGCTGCGTTGAACGAATTAAATGCCTCTCAACCTATGGACGAACACAACGATTCCTCCATCCATACACTGACAGGCGTATGATTCGTTCAACGCCGCTGATAGGAATTGTGCAAAGTCTAGTATTTATACACCAATGATGTGTATGGTATGTGACATTCAGGTGCCCTGTTTATTAAATCCCTTGGTAGTTATCTTACTAAAATCATTAATAAATAAAGGGAATTAACACAGTAAAGGAGGAGAGTATATTTAATAGAAGAAAAACTACCACAGCAAGAAGACATAGTCTTAAATTAGAGGGACAAAGGCTTAAAAAGAATATCAGGAAGTATTACTTTACTGAGAGGGTAGTGGATGCCTGGAATAGCCTTCCAGCTGAAGTGGTAGAGGTTAACACAGTAAAGGAGTTTAAGTATGCGTGGGATATGCATAAGGCTATCCTAACTATAAGATAAGGCCAGGGACTAATGAAAGTATTTAGAAAATTGGGCAGACTAGATGGGCCGAATGGTTCTTATCTGCCATCACATTCTATGTTTCTATGTTTAATACGCTCAGATAATTATCATCAGATAATTATTAAAGAGGGCCGGTCAATTCAGACTTAACAGGATGTTCTAACTGTTAACCAAAAACAAATAGTTAGTTATACGTTTATATAAGGCGGTGGGACTTTTCTTTAAATGCAAACTATTGCTGGCACAGCCTGGCATCTAATGCAAATTTAAAATGTGCCTTGTTTACTGCAAACAGCTCATTACTGTACAATGTGTGCAGCAGTCACAGGAAGATTTTATTTCAGATTAACCCCTTAAGGACACATGACATGTGTGACATGTCATGATTCCCTTTTATTCCAGAACCTTGGTTAATCTATTATTTACTTATTATATGTGTTATTATTCATTTTATTAAGTCTGTTATAATAAACTAAATTCTCCTTGGGGGAGGGGGGGGGGTGATATTTGGTGGAGTTTGACCCAACCTTTGTGCTCACACTTCCCCCGAGGTTCCATATGGTGAAATAACTACTCCGTGGACTGTTAATCCTGACTGTCTGTGTTTTATTATGTGAGGTTACAGTTTAATCAGCATTGGGAAGTGTAACGAGCAGTGCCCCGGTGTACACTAATACAGGGCCAAACACAGTATATCTCCCAGTCCGCCATTTAGATCCCTACCCGCCTGTGCTTCTATTTAAATTTGCTCATTATCTGTTCTTGAGAATAATCATGAAAATAATGTACAATTTGTTATCATTGCAGTAAATACAAATTGTACATTTGTACCTAATATTTTTTACTTTTTAAAAAACATTTTATTATAATTTTCCAAAAACTTAAGATTAAAAAGTTAATTACAGTCCGTTGACTATAAACAAATATTGGCACGCCTAGTTATTCAATAAATATTTGCTTCTTGTTAAAGAAAGAGGTGTCCAGCCTTTGCGAGTGTATGTGTAACTGTGTCTTCCTGTTTCCCACACAGGTCGCTCTCCGTGTCCGGCCTATCAATGAGACCGAACTGGTGGAAGGGGCAACTATCATTGCCCACAAAGTGAATGAGCAGGTACTGTCTGCAATGTAACCATTCCGATGTTAAAGGCACTCTCCGGGATAGTATGACACCCCCTTTTTTGTGTGTATGTTTTACTGTTTCATGTTAACTTTACTGAAAAATTATTCTTTATCTTACTACAAAATGTCAATTGCTTTTTTGATTAGCAGCTCCTTGGCTGCTAGTGTGTCATTTCTGGTTGATATCCAATCATTACTTTAGAGCTGAGCAGGGCAGTGCAGTGAGCCAGTAAGTCACTGTTCCATGAAAGCTGAAATTCTTTGGGGGTCTGGAGTGTTGTGTCTTTAATATCGTTATGGTATTTTATCAGTATTTACCGTAGGGTTTGGCATGTTGCATAGCTGTGTTTAATTCCTCCATATTTCCATGTAGCTCTGTATGTTATTATATGTTTTAGTTTGGAATGTGATATCGCTCAGTGTGTTGTGATTCAGTCCCGTCTTGTTATATAATTCTGCGTTATATTATGACTTGGTTTCAGTTCCATAAACTTCTGTGAGACATTATGTAACTCTCTGTGTTCTCAAACAGTCCTGTATGACAGCGAATTATATTGTTCTCTATTTTGTCTTATGACACGTGATACCTTATTACCCTTTGTATTCTATCCGTCCTGTGTATTGGTTTAGTTATAATGTTACCCTGTGACTGCAATGCTCCATATTTCTGTGTATGGCTGTATAATAAATATATTATTCTGCATAAATGATTATATTATGACTGTGTGTTTGTATAATGCTGCTCTCCTCATATTACATCACCGTTAATCAGATGCAGACTCCTTTTATAAAGCATTGTGTGAGATTTTATCCGTCTGCTCGTTATCTATATAACATTAGCACCCTGCGTGATACAACGCTCTAGTTAGTTTTCCTTCTGCGGGTTACAAAGTTCACGTTAATTCTGTCGGCTGCTCATTAGCGCTAAGTGGATAATTCCTGTGTTTGATAGGTGCGTTCTGTATGTATAATGTAAACAGCAGACGTGTGTCTAAGTATCTGCGCTATTAATAGTGTCGGACCTTGGACTTATCCTGTCATTGGCGGCCATGTTTCTATGAACACGTTAATTATCTCGATGCTGAAAATGTCAGAGGTAGTTAATATACGTCTTCCATGGGTCGTATCGCTGGATTAAGTCACCACAACACAGACGAACATGTAATATATTGTAAGGCACTGTACGCCAAACACCGAAAGGTCATAGGTCAAGCGAATTCAGTACCATAGCACTGAGAGAGGTAAAAGCTCTGTGGAGCGTCTATTCTGCTGATCCATGATGGAAATACATCTGATCAGTGATAAAAATACCACTCTCCCACCATTGTGTACCATGTGATATGTATAACATTTAAGGCAGCTTAGTGCTAAATGATAAGCTTTGTCTTATACCCCCATGTAGGTTAAATAGGTAATTGCACAGGTTGGAAAAATGATTCATCTTCATCAAATTAAATCTGTCACAAACCCCCATTGTGGATATTTATCCAAAAATAAGACCCAGGCGACCAGGTTAAAGTGACTTTTTTTCCTAATTCCATCTGGGGTCTGGAATGCTAATCGGATTTTCTCTCCGGATCAATAAGTTGTTGTTAACAGGATTCCAGTGATATTTTACAGCCATGTTCATCTCAATCAGCCCTTGATGTAACGGCACTGGGTGAATGTAACAGAATAACCTCCCTGGGCAGAGAATTACCTACCTTCATACTGTGGGTGTGCCAGGTGGTGTCCGAGCTCTGTGGGATAAATAACACTTAGAATGTCGCCATAATCACACACCTATTCCTCCATACATTTCTGGGCAGGGGGACGTGACACTAGGGGCCTCAAGCATTACAGAGCTTGTCGCCTCTACAAATCTAACACAACCAATACAGTACCAGGCCAGGTTGGCGTCTTCTTTCCCAGCAAACCCATAGCTGTCCAACGGCAGCAGGGCGCAGTCAGTCTGCCACCCGTCCCTGCTGTTACTAATATAAACTAAAGTGCTTCCCAGAATCTGACTTATTGGTGTCCTGCCACGGAAATATAGGATAAACGTTCACTACAATGAACCAACGGATATTTTTCTTTTTTTAGATGCTCTATTTATTTTTATATTTCAAGGGAACCTTTAGGCACCATAACAACTTAATCAGGATAGAGTTATTTTAGTGCCAGGAGGTCCTTGGCTTTGATTTGCTAATATCAATTTATAGAACTAAAATGGAATTTAGAAGAACAATCTATCTTATTTACACAGATTGATTTGTAAACAATTATTTTAGTTTAAAGACACATTACTGGGAGTATTATTACTGTGGATCTCTGTTATACACTCAGACACATTACTGGGAGTATTATTGCTGTGGAGCTCTGTTATACATAGACACATTACTGGGAGTATTGTTGCTGTGGAGCTCTGTTATACACTCAGACACATTACTGGGAGTATTATTGCTGTGGAGCTCTGTTATACACTCAGACACATTACTGGGAGTATTATTGCTGTGGAGCTCTGTCATACACTCAGACACATTACTGGGAGTATTATTGCTGTGGAGCTCTGTTATACACTCAGACACATTACTGGGAGTATTATTGCTGTGGAGCTCTGTTATACACTTCAGACACATTACTGGGAGTATTATTGCTGTGGAGCTCTGTTATACACTTGGTCACATTACTGGGAGTATTATTGCTGTGGAGCTCTGTTATACACTCAGACACATTACTGGGAGTATTATTGCTGTGGAGCTCTGTTATACACTCAGACACATTACTGGGAGTATTATTGCTGTGGAGCTCTGTTATACACTCAGACACATTACTGGGAGTATTATTGCTGTGGAGCTCTGTTATACACTCAGACACATTACTGGGAGTATTATTGCTGTGGAGCTCTGTTATACACTTGTCACATTACTGGGAGTATTATTGCTGTGGAGCTCTGTTATACACTCAGACACATTGCTGGGAGTATTATTACTGTGGAGCTCTGTTATACACTCAGACACATTACTGGGAGTATTATTGCTGTGGAGCTCTGTTATACACTCAGACACATTACTGGGAGTATTATTGCTGTGGAGCTCTGTTATACACTCAGACACATTACTGGGAGTATTATTGCTGTGGAGCTCTGTTATACACTCAGACACATTACTGGGAGTATTATTGCTGTGGAGCTCTGTTATACACTCAGACACATTACTGGGAGTATTATTGCTGTGGAGCTCTGTTATACACTTGGTCACATTACTGGGAGTATTATTGCTGTGGAGCTCTGTTATACACTAAGACACATTACTGGGAGTATTATTGCTGTGGAGCTCTGTTATACACTCAGACACATTACTGGGAGTATTATTGCTGTGGAGCTCTGTTGAACTTTATTACTAGAATCTTGTGCTGTGAACTCTGTCATACCTCAGACATTACTGTGTTACTGTGGAACTCTGTTGCTTACATAGGAACACATTACTGGGAGTATTGTTATGTGGGCTCTGTTATACACTCGAACTTATACATTACTGGGAGTATTATTGCTGTGGGCTCTGTTGTACAGTCAGACACATCACTGGGAGTATTATTGCTGTGGAGCTCTGTTATACACTCAGACACATTACTGGGAGTATTATTACTGTGGAGCTCTGTTATACACTCAGACACATTACTGGGGTATTATTACTGTGGAGCTCTGTTATACACTCAGACACATTACTGGGAGTATTATTGATTGGCTGGTCCTGTTACCTTTCGGTCACATTACTGGGAGTATTATTGCTGTGGAGCTCTGTTATACACTAAGACACATTACTGGGAGTATTATTGCTGTGGACTCTGTTATACACTCAGACACATTACTGGGAGTATTATTGCTGTGGACTCTGTTATACACTCAGACACATTACTGGGAGTATTATTGCTGTGGACTCTGTTATACACTCAGACACATTACTGGGAGTATTGCTGTGCGTTATACTCGGACACATTACTGGGGTATTATTGCTGTGGACTCTGTTATACAGTCAGACACATTCTGGGAGTATTATTACTGTGGAACTCTGTTACTACCTCTTGAATTTACATTAGGGAGTGTTATTGCTGTGGGCTCTGATGCACTCAGACATTACTGGAATTGTGTGCTGTGGGCTCTGTTATACACTCGAATTTGTGCAGGGTATTATTACTGTGGGGCTCTGATTGTTATACACTCAGACACATTACTGGGAGTATTATTGCTGTGGAGCTCTGTTATACACTCAGACACATTACTGGGAGTATTATTACTGTGGAGCTCTGTTATACACTCAGACACACCAACAATATGGATCTCCTAGAAAAGAGGGACATTAGGAGAGACAAGAGGGACAGAAGGGATTTGGGTCCAAAATATGGACTGTCCTTGCTAAATAGGGACACTTGGGAAGTATGTCTCTACACAATATGTATGTGTTTGATATAAGGGATAAGTAAAGATAATATGAAACCCTGGAAAGTATCAGTTTTCCTTTAAGTGCTAGGACTGTAACAATTAATCCATTTGTAATCAATGTGTGTATTGGGACTTTGCTGTTAATTAGAGAAGGGAAGTACTGTACTGAAAAGAGACATTTCTTTGCAGACTCAGAGGATTAAGTGACACCTCCCTAGACAGGTAATCTGGTCCATTAAAACGGATCACAAAGAGTTAGACGGGAGAAGCAAGGTACAAGGAGACAGATTAAGGGACAGACAGAAGCCCAGATGGCATTTGATACATTGCATCAGTGGCTGACTCAGTCCTGGATTCTGGAGGACAGAGTTTCCATGGTAACAGCCCGACACACAGGAGCCAGCTGGGAGATAGGGGTTTAATTGGATTAAATGATAGGGGTGTTCATTGCACAGAGCACATACCTGCACCCAGCCTCCCCCAAATCTGGCACGAGACCAGATATAGCGTGTGTACAGCCAGCTGGGAATAAAACTGCTGATTGTCTGAAATTTCAAGTGAATTTCAAATCTTTTCCCAAAATATCCTTATGGAAAATATATCTCACTTTATCCACAATTCACCGTTTACCGAATAACCCCGTCCGTGTTTACAGGATCTTTGCCAACTCACTAAAATGAGATTTGTCTGGAATTCAAAGTGAATTTCAAATTACAATATTTTATATTCACTGCACGAATAAAGTATCTGATTCCGCCTCTTTTCAAAAAAGAACAATGTGGTGATAATACTGTCTCTTTAAAATATAACTTTTATTGTAATTTATTGAAAAACTATTCGAATTTATATACACGTATAAATAACAATAAGCTGATCTGTGTATATAAATTCAAATTGGTTTATAATAAAAGTTATATCACCGCATCATTCTTATATCCTCGATTTAAGGGCTCGAACCCCTTGACCATGTGGTTGGCCTCTTTAAATTGTCACATATTTAGTGTTAGACAAGAAATCGCACGCTTCTTTTCAAACTTTGCATTTCACTTTTATCATTTCATTGACTGATCGCCTGTATGGCCCCCTAACGCAGGGCAGTCCACACTTATACAGCTAAGCGCAAGTGCGTTTTATGATGTGCTTGCGCAGAGCTGACACCCAGGAACTAACATATGATGGCGACACAGAATCTCGAATTCGGGATTGGGTCACTGAACCCCGGACAGTTGGGAGATAATTTGTCTCTCTCCAGATATCTGAGTATGAAATTTCCCGTGCCTTGTTGATTTCCCGAAATGTTAAATCATTGTTTATTTTAAAGCGTTAAATGATGGGAAGGATATTTAAAGGATTAAAGGGTCAATCTAAGCACCATAACAACTTTGCGACAAGATGAGAGCCTCCCGATTGGTGGAGTCTCTTACTGGCCTTATGCAGTATTAGGATATTAACGTTTTATTCTTTAATTATCAGTTATTTTATTTTTAATGGATTGTGTATAACAGTGAGTGTAGTGAGATTCGATGTTCTACGGGTTGCCTATTATATTCTATTTAGTTATTCTTCATTAGACAGGGCTGTCCTACATTACAATAATGAAATGAAGTCTGTCTGGGATTATATATCCGGAGCAGCACTCCCTGCTGTCAGCGTTGGCACGCTCTGATGGCCTTTGATAGAGACTCAGCATATGGCAGGTGAGAAGTCTTTAAGGTGCAGCAACCTGGAGAGGAGTACCCCGAAACCCCCTCCTAGACACCGATCAAATACACTCTGCTTCACAAATTGCCATCTCTTTCATTACAATGAAATTATATCCAAGGAGAACTATAACAGGGCTTAAAGGGACACTGTAGTCACTATAACTATTTTTCTGTCCCTCCATTCGGTGTTAAAACTTTTTAATTTCATTGAAGTGGTTATAGTGCCTGAAGTCCCCTGGCGCTGTCCCTCCATTCAGTGTTAAACCATTCCATCTCATTAAAGTGGTTATAGTGCCTGGAGTCCCCTGGCGCTGTCTCTCCATTGAAGTGGTTATAGTGCCAGGAGGCCCCTGGCGCTGTCCCTCCATTGAGTGGTTATAGTGCCAGGAGTCCCTTGGCGCTGTCTCTCCATTGAAGTGGTTATAGTGCCAGGAGGCCCTTGCGCTGTCCCTCCATTCAGTGTTAAACCATTCCATTTCATTGAAGTGGTTATAGTGCCTGGAGTCCCCTGGCGCTGTCCCTCCATTGAGTGGTTATAGTGCCAGGAGGCCCTTGCGCTGTCCCTCCATTCAGTGTTAAACCATTCCATTTCATTGAAGTGGTTATAGTGCCTGGAGTCCCTTGGCGCTGTCTCTCCATTGAAGTGGTTATAGTGAGAGGAGGCCATTGCGCTGTCCTTCCATTCAGTGTTAAACCATTCCATTTCATTGAAGTGGTTATTGTGCCTGGAGTCCCCTGGCGCAGTCCCTCCATTGAGTGGTTATAGTGCCAGGAGGCCCTTGCGTTGTCCCTCCATTCAGTGTTAAACCATTCCATTTCATTGAAGTGGTTATAGTGCCTGGAGGCCATTGCACTGTCCTTCCATTCAGTGTTAAACCATTCCATTTCATTGAAGTGGTTATTGTGCCTGGAGTCCCCTGGCGCTGTCCCTCCATTGAGTGGTTATAGTGCCAGGAGGCCCTTGCGCTATCCTTCCATTCAGTGTTAAACCATTCCATTTCATTGAAGTGGTTATAGTGCCTGGAGTCCCCTGGCGCTGTCCCTCCATTCAGTGTTAAACCATTCCATTTCATTGAAGTGGTTATAGTGCCTGGAGTCCCCTGGCGCTGTCCCTCCATTGAGTGGTTATAGTGCCAGGAGGCCTTTGCGCTGTCCCTCCATTCAGTGTTAAACCATTCCATTTCATTGAAGTGGTTATAGTGCCTGGAGTCCCTTGGCGCTGTCTCTCCATTGAAGTGGTTATAGTACCAGGAGGCCCTTGCGCTGTCCTTCCATTCAGTGTTAAACCATTCCATTTCATTGAAGTGGTTATAGTGCCTGGAGTCCCCTGGCGCTGTCCCTCCATTGAGTGGTTATAGTGCCAGGAGGCCCTTGCGCTGTCCCTCCATTCAGTGTTAAACCATTCCATTTCATTGAAGTGGTTATAGTGCCTGGAGTCCCCTGGCGCTGTCCTTACATTGAGTGGTTATAGTGCCAGGAGGCCCTTGTGCTGTCCCTCCATTCAGTGTTAAACCACTCCATTTCATTGAAGTGGTTATAGTGCCTGGAGTCCCCTGGCGCTGTCCCTCCATTCAGTGTTAAACCATTCCATTTCATTGAAGTGGTTATAGTGCCTGGAGTCCCCTGGCGCTGTCTCTCCATTGAAGTGGTTATAGTGCCAGGAGGCCCTTGCGCTGTCCTTCCATTCAGTGTTAAACCATTCCATTTCATTGAAGTGGTTATAGTACCTGAAGTCCCCTGGCGCTGTCCCTCCATTGAGTGGTTATAGTGCCAGGAGGCCCTTGCACTGTCCCTCCATTCAGTGTTAAACCATTCCATTTCATTGAAGTGGTTATAGTGCCTGGAGTCCCTTGGCGCTGTCTCTCCATTGAAGTGGTTATAGTGCCAGGAGGCCATTGCGCTGTCCTTCCATTCAGTGTTAAACCATTCCATTTCATTGAAGTGGTTATAGTGCCTGGAGTCCCCTGGCGCTGTCCCTCCATTGAGTGGTTATAGAGCCAGGAGGCCCTTGCGCTGTCCCTCCATTCAGTGTTAAACCATTCCATTTCATTGAAGTGGTTATAGTGCCTGGAGTCCCTTGGCGCTGTCTCTCCATTGAAGTGGTTATAGTGCCAGGAGGCCCTTGCGCTGTCCTTCCATTCAGTGTTAAACCATTCCATTTCATTGAAGTGGTTATAGTGCCTGGAGTCCCCTGGCGCTGTCCCTCCATTGAGTGGTTATAGTGCCAGGAGGCCCTTGCGCTGTCCCTCCATTCAGTGTTAAACCATTCCATTTCATTGAAGTGGTTATAGTGCCTGGAGTCCCTTGGTGCTGTCCCTCCATTGAGTGGTTATAGTGCCAGGAGGCCCTTGCGCTGTCCCTCCATTCAGTGTTAAACCATTCCATTTCATTGAAGTGGTTATAGTGCCTGGAGTCCCCTGGCGCTGTCCCTCCATTCAGTGTTAAACCATTCCATTTCATTGAAGTGGTTATAGTACCTGGATTCCCCTGGCGCTGTCCCTCCATTGAGTGGTTATAGTGCCAGGAGGCCCTTGCGCTGTCCCTCCATTCAGTGTTAAACCATTCCATTTCATTTAAGTGGTTATAGTGCCTGGAGTCCCCTGGCGCTGTCCGTCCATTGAGTGGTTATAGTGCCAGGAGGCCCTTGCGCTGTCCTTACATTCAGTGTTAAACCATTACATCAAATGGAAGTGGTTATAGTTCCTGAATGAGAGTACCTGGCTTCCATAGCTCTGCCCACACTGGAGGTGTGGGTATGGCAGAGATTACACACTTCCTTCTAGCCATACCAATTCATACCAGCAATGGGCGCTGTAATAGGCTGAAAGCGGTCAGCTGACACTCAGCCAATCACAGCTACCCATCTTTCCTTATTAATCCAAGACGCACAGAGGGGGAGCTGCTGGGGACTCTTGTTTAGCGTTGAAAAACATTAAAAGCAGTTTAACTGTGAATGGAGGGATGGCACCAGAGGAATCCAAACAGTATAACCACTTCTATTAGATGAAAGAGTTAAAGTGTCTCCAGTGAGCTCTCACCGCTAAGGGCCCACATTGAGTGCTTTATACACAGCTATGTGGATGCACCCCTTCCATGTCATTACATGGACTCTTAGATAAGGCTGACCCTAATTCATTATATTTGTACATTTATTAGCATTTAACTTTAAACCGTTTACATTTTGCATTTTATTTTTCTTTGCAAAAAGCAGCAGAGTTGAAATCTAATTTCTCTGAAAGCACATATTTAATTAGCTATGTGATTATTGAATTATCCTCACCTCCTACCACTCCCTCTGCAATTACTGTGCACTGCGAAGCAGGTCCAACCACGGGTATACTGTCATTATAGGACCGCTACCCCTCAGATCTGATATCTGTTCGATCAAGATATGACGGTCTGCTAAAATCGAGATCCATGCTCCCTGCAGCGCAGAGATTATATTTTATTTATTTTAATCAAGATGACAATCACATACATTACATGATTTATGGTAAGAATAATATTTGGTTTTGCTGTGATAACATATTTAGGACCATATTTTGTTCTGTAAGAGCTGCAATATAAATGTTATTAAAACATGGGAAGATTGCAGCTGAGCACGTACCAATCGCTGGGTCCATCAGATAATAACCCGATCTATTCATTGGAATTTGCCTGACAGAGACAGTGACATTTCTAACCCAGCTTAATGATTGGTGTTGAGTTAAATTCCCGACTTTGTTCCAGATCAGAAGCTGGATAATGCCACCTGTGGACTCCAGGAGAACGTTGCCATTGTCTGTGAGCCCGTCCCAGTCGTGGTAACATTACAGAGTCCGTCTGTTGGGGTTGGCATTCTATCTGGGACAGCGTTGGCATTTATGAGAGGTTCAGGAATTCAGCCTCTGCAATCTACCCACATGTCCTCGCAGAGACCTCTCAATAATATCCGGCTTCTTTCTTCGTTATCAAAACCCTTTGCCAAAATGTGGGAGTGCCTCGCTTGTCGCTCTCATCGCCAAACTGAATTTGTAAACGAAAGAGGGACTTAAAATTTTTTTCAAAATGGAAATCCCTCTTTGAACAGTGATCTACTTCTCCTAATGGTGGAAGAGAGAGATTTTACACTGATGATAAGTTGATGAGTGCGTTAGTCCTCACAGTGTTACTAATTCCACAATTAACACATCAATACCACACGTCATCAAGCAACGTTCGATGCGTTGAGCTGAAAACCCGGTTAGTATTCAAACCACAAAGATTTAATTTATGCAGAAATTATAAACTTATTGTATGAGTCGCTCAATGACCTTTTGATGCCAATAGGAGGTGGCTCCCAGTCCACGGTCTTTGTGATTTCCCCCCCCCCCCATATAAATGGGAGATTGCCAGAACCACACACCAGGAACTTTATTTTTGAAGTATAAACTTATCAAGGCAAGGTTTTTTTTAACCCAGATTTACCTAGTTCTTTTTACTGCAATATAAATAATTAGCCCATTTTAAAATATTAATGAAAATACTGAGATTTTTCTCCTTTTATTGTCACAATTTTGAAAAAGTAACCATATGCTCATACGAATCCCACCTACTTCAAAATCTTGGAACGGATGCTTTGCCCGTATCATGTCTTTTACTGTCCGTCAGGGTTATTCAATAAAGTGAGAATTCAAAATGACTTTTAAATTTAAGGTGAAAATTGCCCGACTGGAGAACCTCTATACGTCAGCTGGGCTTTCTAATATATCAAATTCATATTGAATTCCCACTATAGTAATAACTCTGTATGTGTATGACAGAGAGCGCTAACTATTATTATACTGATATTAAATTATTAAATGTGACAAACCATTACACAGTTTGACAGGAATGATAGGTTGATGAGTACACAGCTCGTAAGAGCTTACAATCTAGAGCTGTTTGGGTGTAAACACACAGGGCAGAGTGGGGGATCGGAACCAAGTGACAGGGTGGGAAAGTAACTCTACGGGTTTAGAACATTTCGGAAACCAAGCAAACCTTTTCAGGAAACGTGTTTCGTTTTTCTTTTTAATCATTTGTATAGCGCCAACCTATTCCGCAGCGTTTTTTAATTGTAGAATTGTGAATTTAGAGGTGAAGGAGACCCTGCTTTTACAAAGCTAGTGAAGAGATGTATTTATTTATTTCAAAATAAAACTCTAAAAAAGTTGGGTGAAGACTCTCGATTTCTTAGTTACGATAACCAGAATTGGGGCTGTGTCCTGGCCCAGAGAACGTTCTATTTGAAGGATTCTTGCTGATCAGTATGTGTCGCGGCTAAGTCTGTTTACATCACTGTTTGACCTTTTAATTTTATTATAGAGGATGATCTGTGAGATTTCAGCTCAGCTAAACAGGATTGAGTGTGAGTCTCCGCTCCTGATGTGTTTGAAATCTCTCTTCTTACAGATGGTGGTTCTTATGGACCCGATGGAGGACCCCGATGACATCCTGAGAGCCAATCGTTCCCGAGAGAAGTCCTATGTGTTCGATGTGGCGTTTGATTACACTGCGACGCAGGTACAATGCTATTATGGGAGGTTTTAAACCTCCAACATATTCCTCGTTGTTATACAATGGGTAAATAAAACCGTTAAAAAAACAATGACAAGCACGATAAACGAGAGGTGGGGGAACACTGCGGAAACCTTTATAACCCTCCGTCTGGAATTGATAGAACAGGTATCCAGGTTTACATCACTGAATCCGGGAAAATACCCCAATATCACTACAGGCTCCCACGTGTTTGGGGCAAAAAGTAGGGTTTCTGTTTTCTATAATTATTTTGTTCTCTAAGCCCACCTGTTCTGCCCTAACCCCCGCCCCCCACCTTGCTGTGTTTCCATTTTGTCTCCAATAATAACAATGCTGCACGTGATGTCATGAATCCGCACTGATACCTCCAGCACCTTGCTCCCCCCTAAATCACTGCTTAAATGAGCAGCTTAACTGGGTGAGGAATCATTTCCTCATTTAGTAAAAAATGCCCACTGCTGAAGCGGCAAAAACTGGAGATTTTCATCAAATTCAGGAAACATCAAATATATCCATTCTTTTTATTTTAAATTCATTGTTTTTGCATACAGTATAGATTCTAGAGGATTACAGTAGATTCTAATGGTTTAGTGCATTAATATTAGAATTGCTATTAATAAACTGCTATAAATACCCTGACGATCTGTGAATTTTATTTATAAATCAATCAATAAATAATTTGCAGTGTACAAAATATTTAAAGGGACACCCCACTACCCAAATAAAAATACTGTTTAGAAGATATACTCAAATAGAAACTTGCATGCATTTAATTATGTATTTTTTCACTCAGTGTATATTTAAAAACCGCATGCAGAAGCTTCAGATCTCTTGTCTGCAGCATTTGCAATCTCTCCCCTTCTAACCCCGCCCAGACTTTCTGTGTCTGTCCAATCACAGACTTCCCAATGCAGCTCAATGACACGTCTTTACAAGGCAGGTGCTCTGGGCAATTGCTGCCTCTTTAATTTATCTACAGTGAGATTAGCTAACCAGGAAGTAACAGGAGCAGGTGTCTGGGGAGTGTAACCAGGTTAATTTATAAACATGCCAATTTCCAGTGAAATTTGTACTTTAGTAAAATACAAAAAGGGAACATACTCGTAAAACATACAGCTATTCAGCAAGCGAAACTGCTTTATTGGTCTGGAGTGTCCCTTTAAATTGTCATGTGAATAAAGTCATGACTACGAAAATGTTGCCAGTCTTATAAAATCTGGTGAAAGGGATAATGCAGGTATGCTCTGATAAAAAGCTGCACAGAATGACCCAACGTCTAAATAAAAGGAAATATATAAATAATTAAACAAGTTCCAAATTCTAGAACTCCCTTAAAGGGTTACGCCAACCACCATAACCAGTTCTGCTTTTTGAAGTTGTGATGGTGGTAGGAGTCAGATTCATTACCACTCGTGTGCTGGGGACAGGTTATCCCCTCCCCCGCCCCCCCTAGCACATGTGACTTAGGTGTCCTGAAACTCTTATATGTTCTGCACTGCCTACTGTCAGTACGGTGCCATAAAATACGCCTATCGGCAGCGTGCACGTAACTGCTTATTCCTTGCAGACAGAGCCTGCAATTTTTTTTAAAGTACCCGCCCTCCCCACGTTATCTCACTTTCCCCCTCCATTTCCCGGCTCATAGGATGTGCATGCGCCATTAGCCAGTTATATGGTCCAATGAAAGGCTTTGTCCTGTAGAATGTAAGCTCGATTGAGCAGGGTCCTCTTCAACCTATTGTTCCTGTAAGTTTATTTGTAATTGTCCTATTTATAGTTAAATCCCCTCTCATAATATTGTAAAGCGCTACGGAATCTGTTGGCGCTATATAAATGGCAATAATAATAATAATAATAATTTTAGCCTCAACGCGGCTCCCATGATGTCAGACAGGCTCTGGGTTAAGGTAAGTAAACTTAATTAGAAAAGCACGTTGAGCGTTTTTGTAATTGGGAACTGATAGAATATTGCCAATATGGCATTATTCTATCATCAGTGGGGAAGGGCTGGAGAAACCCTTTAATACAGTGTGTCATTTAATTAACACTCCGTACAGTTACAATCCATAATATGTCTGTTTGCATGTTCTGTCCGTGTTCTACTCCGCGTAGCGTGCTCAATACTGAGACATAATACAGAGTGCTCAGCTGCTATATACGCGTCTCCTGGGTGGCAGCAACATGAAAGCACAATATTTTCCAGGAATCTGTGTCTCTGATGATCACTCCCTGGTGCAGTCCTCGCTAATTATATTTAACACTTTGGTGGCAAAGTAGAAACTTAAAGAAATTAGCGTTTATTACGAGGCAGCGCCCGGGTGATAGTGGGTCAAAATGTAGCTTTAAAAAAAATGAGTGAATTAATATTAATTGGATTTGCCGACGTGAGTGTCAATTTAATATTGTTGGGTACGCTTTTCAAATGATTTAATATTTTCGGGAAAACCTTTAAAATGATTTCCTCAAAATATTACAAAAAATTTATTTTTTTCATAATATGAAATAATTTCATAATAAGTTTATCCAAAAACCTAAATCATTTGGAAATCTTACCCAGCAATATAAGATGGAGGCCTCGGATGGAGGATTAGGGGTGACTATAGTTTGTCTGCATACAGAGAGTTAATTGGAGCCATATGAGTTCGAGTTTGCAAAGAGTTGGGCTCCGAAGGCCGAGTCCTGAGGGAACAGAGTTGCAAGTTGCAATGAGGTTTCACCTAGGAATGAGACACAACAGATGTGGTTCGATATTGTTAAACAAAGAGATCGCTGTAATTCAGGGTCCCTGTAAAGGGGGTCGTAGAGAGAGGTGTGTTGTAAACGGTATCACGGGTGGTGGAAGCGTTGGTTCATGGTAGAATACTGGAACCGTGAGATGTTGAGCTTTTGGTAAGAGGAATCACTAGCCAGTGATATTTGTATTGAAGGCGTGGAATGGAATCAGATTATCTGAAGATCCAACATGGTCCGTTCACGGTGATAGAATCACTGGGAGATGAAGCAATCTTGGTGTGAGGACCTAGACGAGTAGTTTTTATTTTTTTTATTCTTTAAGTTTGGCATTTAAATACATTACAAGATTTTTTCCAAATAAGATTAGAATACACAGAATATTTATGTAGAAAGGTAAAACGGTTAAGAAAAAACAAGATGAATGATAAGAGACAATGGTTTTGTGTACCTATGGCGGCGGTTATGGACCTCAAATACCACAACGCCTAGCCAGTTAATCTGTTCACAGTATTTAGGATTCCCAATCTTTAGCGGCTCCATTGGCTACTATTCGCTGGCTGAGCATTATGAGAGTTACAAATCTTGCTTTTTACAGTAAATCCTGCTGAGCTGTCAGCCTGAGCTCCCAGAGAGCTGTAACAGGAAACATATATTAAGATAGATTAGAGGTATTCTTACATAAAGAAGCGGTTTCTATTAACCATTTACTGCCTTCCATGGAACCATAAGGAATCTGAATGACTTTGTGTCGAGAGATATTATGTCCAATCGCCCGATACAAACACCCGAGCAATGCAGAAAGGCTTCCGATATATAATAAATGGTAGAATTAATGTGATGGTGGGTTCACATGTGACAGATCTGCCCTAATCGGTTTCAGTTAATAAATTGAATAACTGCGTGTTCCGTGCCCGCTCTGATTTTCCCTGTCCTGACTAATGTTTCCACCTTGGCTCTCAGATTGCGGATCTCGTTGCTGTTTGTTTTAGTTTATTCTAAGCTTCACTCTCACTTTCCGTCTGTCTTTGTGAGGCCATCTTTGCCCTTGGCTGAGACCCTGTGAGCTCAGAAAGTGGAGCGAGTAACACACGGCAGATAAAGTTACCTCCTCGGAGAGATCGCATTGCGTCTTTGTGCTCTGGATCCTGTTACCCCTTTACTTGTATTAACCTGCTGGACTCTGCCTCTCCTGTGTCGGCCTTATTGCCCCGTCACTGGGGAATGGTGCTCACAAGAACTGGTTAGATGAGAATTATATGAACCCTGTTATTCTTCCAGGAACTGGCAGAATGAATAGAAATTCTCTCTCCTTTTATAGCTATCTGCACACAGAGTCAGAAAGACATCACAGCAGGAGAGTCCTGCTCGGGTGAATGAAAAGACCTGACAATGCGTGACTCTGGCTTTCAATGGATTACAATAAACTGCATTCTATAATGTCAATCCCTGCGTGAAAAAAACGTTCCTCTCGCAGACAGAGAATACACTTGGCTGCAGATCTTTAAAAACACGATTCCATGAAATATGGATTTCATTTAAAAGCCCAAACTCTGTAACATATATAGGCCAAAAAATACAATACACGTGGGATTCAGCTAGTAAACAGGATTTTGAAGTTATATGTGCTCTAATGGACCTTCCCCGATGTTTTGGGGGGTTAATATCTCCCTCTTAGGTTCAGGTATATCACCCAATATCAGGAACCATGCAGGACTCCGACAGGTAGATAAGTTGAAAAGAGGTTTATTGGTAATATGTATAAAAAGGCAATATAAGAAAATCTGGTCTTACGCGTTTCGTCCTCTTATGGGACTTCCTCAGAGATCAATATTCAATAAAAACAATTATATCAATAATGCTCCCCAAAATGCAGCCTGTTTATTGATAAGTATATGTTTTTATTTTTCTTCTTTTGTTGTACTATATCTGTTACATACAAATAGTGTGTGAGCCAACGTTTCCTACTAATGTAATAATGGAATCATGTACCTTCCTGTCATCCCGTTAAATAAAGTGTATAAACCTGGTTTACCTTTCCTTGCTGGATTAAATAAATGGAATGTCCATCAGTTTGTGGTGTGATTAGAACTGCTTTGAACAATGAAAACTTTGATAATTTAACCCAAATTCATTTTTAAATAAAAGTTAATGTCTGTTGGACGTATTTTAACCACTTGTGTTCAGGTTTCACACTAATAACTCCAGATGTTTCAAACTTGCAGGAAACTGTGTATCGACTCACCACCAAAGGCCTAATCGAAGGCGTCATCTCCGGATACAATGCCACCGTATTCGCCTATGGTCCTACAGGTGAGAAGATAGGAAAATATATTATTACTCCTCTTCCGGCTCGCCTGGCCATTGGGGAAAATGGGCAAATGCTTTGTGTGCCATGATCATCTCAATGTGAGGCTGGCTATGGAGATCAGTGGTCCTGTCTGATCTTACTTCTATCTCTGGTGCTCACCAAGTCCCTAGGACATCCTGGTACAGCCTGAAGGGTTTTGTGTTAGAAGCAGGGACAGCCACTGATAGAGAGAGACCACCAGCCACTGTTAGAGAGAGGCCACCTCCCACTGTTGGAGAAAGACCACCAGCCACTGATAGAGAGAGACCACCAGCCGCTGTTAGACAGAGACCACCTATCTCCCCGGTCTCGGAATTTAATGAGAGTGTTCTGAATATTTTTAAAGCCTGGACATCGTACCGGGTGATATCAGTGATGTCAATGCAGAGAATGCTCCAGTTAGTGGCCCTGCCTTGTGGCAATGTGTGTCCCAGCAGAATGTAAAGCTGCACGGTAAGGTGGCCACAGTGGATTGGCAGAGAGGGTGGTGGCAGCAATAGATTGGCAGAGAGGGTGGTGGTGCACTGGATTGACAGAGAGGGTGGTGGTGCAGTGGATTGGCAGAGAGGGTGGCAGAGCAGTGGATTGGCAGAGAGGGTGGTGGCGCAGTGGATTGGCAGAGAAGGTGGTGGCAGCAATAGATTGGCAGAAAGGGTGGTGGTGCAGTGGATTGGCAGAGAGGGTGGTGGTAGCAATAGATTGGCAGAGAGAGTGGCTGCAGCAGTGGATTTGCAGAGAGGGTGGTGGCACAGTGGATTTGCAAAAAGAGTGGCGGCAGCAGTGGATTGGCAGAGAGGGTGGTGGCAGCAATGGATTGGCAAAGAGGGTGGTGGCGCAGTGGATTGGCACAGAGGGTGGTGGCCACTACAGCAGCCTCCTTTAATTGACCATGAGTGAGCCTTGATGATCTCTCAGCATTTTACTGCCCAGGAAATGGAAATGTATGTGTGACTGGCAAGAAGATATGAATGTCCAGAGTACGTACTGGTTAAATTTGAATTTAGAATTCAGTTTTAATTATTTATATTAAAGAAAAAAATGCAAAATTATCGGCAAGTTTGGATTGATTTTAAACTGGTTTAAATTGAGGGTCTCTGTATGATGTTTTCTCACCTTCTTGTCTTTTCGCAGGGTGCGGGAAGACGTACACCATGCTGGGAACAGACAGAGAGCCTGGAATATATATACGGACCCTTAATGACCTCTTCAAAGCCATTGAAGAGACAAGTGACGACATGGAGTATGAGGTTTCTATGTGTTATATGGAGGTAAGACCCGTGTGAGGTCAATATTTTAATTCGCCATGGCAACCCAAAACAAAATGGTCACCAAGCCTCATGGTCTCACCGGAGGTGGATCGGCTGCTGAGAAGAGGTGGTCTCAAACCTGGATTGCAGGTAAATAGCGGGTTATTTAATAACAGGGGGGCATGCTGAAATCTAAACAGCCCAACTAACACTAGGGTCCAACAATTACAGACTGCGCCCCCCTTACCCCACCATATTGTTTCTTTAAACTCCACTCAGGAAAAGAGAAGAAGAATGCTGTTGTAGAACAACGTGTACGATGCAGAATTTAGTCTTCGGTTTTCCAACTGTTTAAACCACAGACATAATCCGACAGGTTAAGTTTTATCTCAAAGGGACATGAAGAGGAAATGTGTGTCAACAAGCCTGTATCCGCCACACACTAGCAACAGAGAGTTTGCATGATGTCCACACACTGATAACACGATACAGCTTCTGGGTTTTATGAAAGAACATTGTGTGCACTCGGGATCAGATTAACTTGATAAACACAGATTTCCATAGTTTGTAAACCTCCTTACATCTCATCTGCTTGCTTTCCGCACAGAACCCTGATAGCGGTTATGACTTGTCTAGCGCCGTCCTTTGTGCAGAGAAGATAATTCCCATAGTGATGGATAAGAGGCTCCGGATGCAGTTTCCTTAAATGGATTTGGTGGCAACGGGCAGCTTTACGTTCTCTGCAATATTTACATAAAGTGACAGGTGGTGAAACCAGGTAGTCATACACAGAGCTGGGAACCGGGGAGAAATCAATGTCTGACAAAACAGGGGACACCATCACCACATTACTGGTCATATGGGATATGAAACGGTCCGAGTTAGTCTAGCACTGGATGTGGTATTAATTAAAATATGACATTACTGTGTAAATAAATGACGTGAACTTCCAAGGGATTATTTTTAAATTTTGTAAAGTTTGACAAAGTGACGTAATCAGCCGCCACGCTCCGACACAGCGCAGAAAGGACTTTTTTCCCTTTGCTGAGTCAGTTTTGTCTTCCTGCAGCTACGGGTACTTTGAACTTGAAGATATTTATTTTATTTAGAATGTTTGCATATTTTCTTTTTTTTTTTTATTCTTTATTTTTGATATGCAGGTAGTTACAACAGTGCCTGTATCGCCACAACGGCATCAGCAGGCTCAATTTTCATGCACATAATATAACAGTGTTGTGGCATGTTGGATTTGCATATAATTTTTTTTTTTTTTTTTATTCTTTATTTATGTTGACAAAGATAGCATATACAGCTCGAGAGCATTTCGTAGTTTGCAACAATTAACACATACATTGTATACAGGGTACGTCATATCTTCCAGAGCATAGGCATCCTGCCATCGGTGGGGTGGTTTGTTTTAGCCAGTCCGCTGCCACTGCTCTCCTGGCTGCTAAAGTTATGTTGTGTATAAGTTTTTGTTCGTGTCTAGTCCACCCATCTATCGTTCTGCTGAGTAAGTATACCCATGGGTCTAGGGGGGGAGCCCTGTTCAGCACCTGGGCTAGCAGATCTTTAATTTGTTGCCAAAAACTTGCTATCAGGGGGCATTCCCACCACATGTGAATATATGTCCCTTTAATTCCGCACCCTCTCCAACATACGTCAGTAGTGCTCTTTTTCATTTGATACAGTTTTACAGGAGTCGTGAACCAGCGGAGCATCGTCTTGATCGCTTGCTCCTGGAACGCTACGCAAACAGAGGATTTATGGTTGGCTTCCCAAATCTCCTGCCACTCTATCCCTTCCAGCTGCTCCCCTAGATCCCTCTCCCAATGTTCCGTGTACGCCAACTCTCCCCCTTCGTTAGTTACTGAGCAGAGGTGGGCGTACAGCTGAGTTATCAGGCCCCTAGGCATATGGTCCTGAATGCAAATTTGTTCGAAGAATGTCATGGGCTTTAGGGCCGCTGCTCGGACCCATGTCAGTTTTGCAAAATCTTTTATTTGTAGGTACCTGAAAAAGTCTGCGGGAGTGAGATGACCCCTTTGTTGTAAGGCGTCAAATGTCACTACCTCCGCATCCTGCACCAGCTGATGTATGCGCTGCAGACCTCTCTCTAGGTTCCTAAAGTTGCGCGCTGCCATGCCCGGAGGGAATGCTCTATTTCGTAGGTACGGCATCAGAGGTGATGGGGCCGATGCCAGCCCGTGTCGCTTTTGAGCTCTATCCCAAATATGTATAGAGTTTAGGATAGCTGGGCAAGTCGATCTAATGTCTTGGCGACATGAATGGGCAGAGACTGGAAATAAAATAATATCCTGGGTAGGATATTCATTTTGACCGCATGAATCCTCCCTATCCAGGAGATGGGTCTATCGGTCCAGGTCTCTAGTTCCCTGATAAGCTGTTTCAGAAGTGGCGTATAGTTCTGTGAATAAAGTTGGTCAGGGGCTGCTGTCAGTTTAATGCCTAGATATTTGATCGACTGGCGTTCAATACGGAGATGGTGTGCCCTTTGTATAGCTGTCAAGTCCCCTATCGGAATCTCTATGGGGAGGGCGCTGGATTTGGTCATGTTAGCTTTGTATCCTGAAACAGCTCCATATGCCTCCAGGACACCCTGCAAGGCCCTCATTGAGTTGACGGGATCAGTGAGCGACAGGAGCACATCATCTGCGTAGGCCGACGCCAGGAATTCCCTGCCTCCCACCCGAGCCCCCCATATGTCTGGGTGTCGTCTAAGGGCCTGGAGTAGGGGTTCCAGGGAAAGCACAAATAGGAGCGGGGAGAGTGGGCACCCCTGTCTGGTGCCATTGTATAATCTGAACGGTTGTAGTGGTTTGCATATTTTTAAGTGCATTATCTATATAACAAAAAATGGAGAACCTTGATCCAGTTTTACAAACTCTGGAAACCCGGAGGACGGGATCCTTGTCCTCTTCTTTTCTCCATGGAACCCTTACCCCCTCCTTTCTCTCCACCCCTCCCTCTCTTCCCTTTGATACTTGTGTTTAATAATGAAAATTAATTGGAGTTTTCACATTATTCTCCATGATTAGAGTTCCCCCTTTATGGCCTCTTTTCTGATACCTCCTGATTTAATTTATGTGACTTCCCTCTGTGTGTTTTTATTGTTTAGTGTGTGCTTTCTTTTCAGTGAAATTGTAAATAAATTAATAAAAGAATATGGAAT
Organism: Pelobates cultripes; assembly: GCA_933207985.1. NCBI lineage: Eukaryota > Metazoa > Chordata > Amphibia > Anura > Pelobatidae > Pelobates > Pelobates cultripes. The sequence continues at coordinate 4,636,262 of OW240916.1, forward strand.
ATTGGCGATTTTCATTTTAAATAAAACTTTGTGTTGGATTCTGTTAGTGACAGAAGTGATCATATCTCTGACAATTAAATAACAATTTACCTGTCAATGCCAATCAGGGAACCCAACTGAAGACGCTGGTTCATCTCCCACTTCAAACTCATTATAACCCCCCAAGTTCCCCGTAGAGCAGCTTGTGTCAGCTTGTCACTCGTCTCTAACTGAATGCCAGTTAGGTTTCTACACTGACAGCTAGAATGTTTGATATAATGAGTAAGTCCACCATGCTAGACTACTTACTCTCACGTGGCCACTAGGGGGAATGTCAGCTCGGTTTAATAAAAACCTGTAGATATTTAATTGTAACCGAGGACGTTGACTTACGATATAGCGAGGAATTATTCACTAGCTGCTAAAGGATAGCTGGGGCCCTCAGGACACAATAAATTCAGTTTGCGCATTTGTGAGATGATTCCCTATTTATTTCGGGGGGTTCTGCTCAGAGAAGCTGGTTATTTTGTGATGAAGGTTGACTTGTCACCAATGCGTTGAGACATGGACAATGAACGTTATTACTATATCTGTAGTAATTATTTCTCCTTTTACTGCAATTGGTTCTCCCCAGCCTCTAGCAACATATAACGTAATGCCTTGTGTATTCCTGTTAGATCTACAATGAAATGATCCGAGATCTGCTAAATCCATCGCTGGGATTCCTGGACCTTCGGGAAGATTCCAAGGGAATAATACAAGTAGCCGGCATCACCGAGGTGTCAACAATCAATGCAAAAGAGGTGAATTGTGATGATAAAAATGATCTCCTATTTACTATTAGAAGAGAGAATTGATACACTCTAAATGTATCATTGTTTACCCGACAACTGATAAATAATATTAAAACTATTCAATAATTCCATTAAGTACAAAGAAATGTGTTGATTTTATTGATTTATATCGTTAAACTCCTTCAACTAGCTCCCAAAGCGCTCAGACAATATGCGGTTATCAGTATGTCTAACCCGCACATGGCTGCCTGGATGTTACATGCGTTTTATCTCTATGGGGCAAAATATTATAATAATCGTGTAAATTGGTGATTAGCTGCTCTCTATTATTACCACAAAAGTTTTAAAGATTTTTTTACAAACTCCCAGTGAATTTTTCACTGATAAACGGTGAATATTTTTTCGTTTCTTAGAAAAATATTCCAAGGTGCTTTGGTGGACCCCCAATAAGACAATAAGACTTAGAGCGTCTCTCTGCCTTTACCCTCAGATCATGCAGCTGCTAATGAAAGGGAACAAGCAAAGGACGCAGGAGCCCACCGCAGCCAATAAGACCTCCTCACGGTCGCACGCCATCTTACAGGTCACCGTTAGACAGAAGAGCCGTGTGAAGAACATTACACAGGAAGTCCGTGTTGGACGGCTCTTTATGATAGACTTGGCTGGATCTGAAAGGGCCTCTCAGGTACATGTAGGACTGATAACTTGAGGGTGCATTGGGCTGTCCTCCTTACATAGATCTCTATAGGTTATGTAGGATCCTGGTCATGACAAGCATCCAATAAGCCAACTGGGACAAAAAACTTGATCAAGATCCAGGGGTATTTACTTCGTGACAAGATAGGCCGTGTTCATTCAGTAACACCCTGTTATACAGCTCTGACGTTGACATTATTCAGCCATTCCAGATACTCAGTCGTACCCAGTCATGGATGGGGAGAGTGGGGCACCAGGGCAAATGCTCCCCCTGAGTGGCCAGAGGAATTTATGTCTGGCTTGTAGCAGGGGCTAATGAGGTGTCATCTTTACTAGGGTCCCAAATGCCTCCACTCAATAAGCTTGCTACATACATGGGAAAGGGACATTTAATAGATTAGTAAGGCAGGCGTGAGGGCATCAATGGACGTGTCATTTAGAAATGATGCATATTTGTAAGTTTGTGTATCTATTTTTGTGTGGATGTATGTGCCCACCCTTTAGAATCTGTAATATAATCTTGTAGTGTTCCTCCCAAATTTGGGCACTGGATCCCCCCCCCCACCACCACCCCGGTCATGCCAACCCCACACTCCTCAGAGCATGGCATGGCCACTGACTATAACCACAGAGTGTGTTCATGCTGCGCCAGCCCAGAGCACCAGGAGGAGACTGCTCTGTGTTTGTTCCAACCAAGGCCCTCGCTCTGAACCTGCTGTTTTATTTGAAACCTGATGCAAAGTTAAAGACAAGGGGTCTGGCTGGCAAGCTTCGATACTATGCAATGAAAGTACTGATGGTGTACTGGTGGGGTGATAGTGCCATCTAGTGGGATGTGAGTTTAACAAAGTCCTTGGTTGCTTATTACAACACACACTGTTTTATCGTTTTATCTGTGTCTGAAATATCCTAAATCTGACTTTCTACACTCTTGAAATTAAAAAAGATAAATAATTAAAAATTACAGTAGTCATAAAACCCTAGACAAATTCATTATTCCAGAGAAAGGTGACCATTGTGTGCACTAAAAGGGCCCCTTTAGTTCAGATTTGGACTAGTTCCGAGGTGACTGCGATTTTTGTTCAGCGAATGTGATTTCACTTTTAATGCCTCTTCTCCTCTGATAATTCTTGCAGACTCAGAATCGGGGTCAGCGGATGAAGGAAGGGGCCCACATTAACCGCTCTCTGCTGGCCCTCGGTAACTGCATCAACGCTCTGAGTGAACGAGGGGGTAACAAATATGTCAACTATCGAGACAGCAAACTGACCAGACTGTTAAAGGTACCATTAAAAATCGTAGCTTTACCCATTGCCATACTGATGGCGGGCACAAACCGTCACTATTCCAGCGCACATTCACTTCTGCATTAGCTGTCCAAAGCTGGGGGCTGGTTAGCCAACCAATGTTGGACAGACAACTGGAGAATTCCACATCACATTAGCCGAACCTCAGCAGAGGGGCTGTGATGTATGAACTAACAAAGCCCGACAGCTCAAAAACTGTTTGATACAGAGATGGGACCGACACCCAAACACTGCACCATAACCACTACAATGAGCCACAGTGGTTATGGTCCTTTTTTCACATGACATTTATTTGTGACTTGCTATTTTAATTAATTATTAAACGATAGATCTTACATTTTAAAATTTAATGAATCATTTTTTTGTTTCAATGTTAAAATCACTGCAAGCCGTCTTGGGGTTCTACCCAACATCCATTCTAGCTGTTATTGAAATTTGTGGCCTCTCTGTTATTAACGGATTTCCTTATAACCCAGAATCTATTCCCAAAAGAATCTCAGGAACTGACTTGGAAATTTCACGTCTTGAAATATTGCTCAGTGAAAAGACAGGTGGTAGATAAAAATAATAAAATATCATTAAAAATGGCAAAGTGTCTCTCTCCTCCCCCCATTCCTGAATAATCACTGCGCATGTCAAGCAGTCAGGTTGGGGCAGGGCTTAATAAGCAACTTTCATATTGCAGGTTACAACAAGCCCATAACTATGTAGACATGGGGGAATCTTCATATATAAAAATAAAATACCTGTAAAATAACTAATTTAACATTTAGTTACCATCGCTCTCTACGTAACAATGAGAAATGATTGGCTGAAATATCTGAGCCCGTTCCATTCTCTCCAATCCTACAGTGTGAATATATCCAGCTGGACACATCGGAGTTTCTTTATTTAAATTTAAAAAAAAATGTAAACTTTTTTAAAACAATTATTTTAAAACTTGCACCTGGATTTATTTTCTAGATTTTTATATTTATTGTCTGTTGACATAAAACAAAAAATGAGAACCCAAACTGTTTTTTCTTAGAAATGGATGAAGTTCGATGTGTCTATAACCTCAGAGTTGGTTATTATCTTCTTATTATGCTGATGTTTCACTGTCTTCACACTCAGCTGTTCTGCTTCCATTCTCAGGACTCATTGGGCGGTAATAGTCGAACAGTAATGATTGCTCACATCAGTCCAGCCAGCAGTGCCTTCGAGGAGTCTCGGAACACACTCTCCTACGCCGATCGTGCCAAAAACATCAAGACACGGGTATATATATGAACCCACTCCGGCCTGCAACGCAACCAGTGTATACACCAAGAACGCAATAACACAACCAGTGCACACACCAAGAACGCAATAACACAACCAGTGTATACACTAAGAACGCAATAACACAACCAGTGTATACACTAAGAACGCAATAACACAACCAGTGTATACACTAAGAACGCAGTAACACAACCAGTGCACACACTAAGAACGCAATAACACAACCAGTGTATACACTAAGAACGCAGTAACACAACCAGTGCACACACTAAGAACGCAATAACACAACCAGTGTATACACTAAGAACACAGTAACACAACCAGTGTATACACTAAGAACGCAATAACACAACCAGTGTATACACTAAGAACGCAATAACACAACCAGTGTATACACTAAGAACACAGTAACACAACCAGTGCACACACTAAGAACGCAATAACACAACCAGTGTATACACTAAGAACGCAATAACACAACCAGTGTATACACTAAGAACGCAATAACACAACCAGTGTATACACTAAGAACGCAATAACACAACCAGTGTATACACTAAGAACGCAATAACACAACCAGTGTATACACTAAGAACACAATAACACAACCAGTGTATACACTAAGAACGCAATAACACAACCAGTGTATACACTAAGAACACAGTAACACAACCAGTGTATACACTAAGAACACAATAACACAACCAGTGTATACACTAAGAACGCAATAACACAACCAGTGTATACACTAAGAACGCAGTAACACAACCAGTGTATACACTAAGAACACAATAACACAACCAGTGTATACACTAAGAACGCAATAACACAACCAGTGTATACACTAAGAACACAGTAACACAACCAGTGTACACACTACACTAAGCAACACACTAAGAACACAATAACACAACCAGTGTATACACTAAGAACACAATAACACAACCAGTGTATACACTAAGAACGCAGTAACACAACCAGTGTATACACTAAGAACACAATAACACAACCAGTGTATACACTAAGAACACAATAACACAACCAGTGTATACACTAAGAACACAGTAACACAACCAGTGTATACACTAAGAACGCAATAACACAACCAGTGTATACACTAAGAACGCAGTAACACAACCAGTGCACACACTAAAGAACGCAATAACACAACCAGTGCACACACTAAGAACGCAATAACACAACCAGTGTATACACTAAGAACGCAATAACACAACCAGTGTATACACTAAGAACGCAATAACACAACCAGTGTATACACTAAGAACGCAGTAACACAACCAGTGTATACACTAAGAACGCAGTAACACAACCAGTGTATACACTAAGAACACAATAACACAACCAGTGTATACACTAAGAACACAATAACACAACCAGTGTATACACTAAGAACACAGTAACACAACCAGTGTATACACTAAGAACGCAGTAACACAACCAGTGTATACACTAAGAACACAGTAACACAACCAGTGTATACACTAAGAACACAATAACACAACCAGTGTATACACTAAGAACGCAATAACACAACCAGTGTATACACTAAGAACACAGTAACACAACCAGTGTATACACTAAGAACACAATAACACAACCAGTGTACACTAAGAACACAGTAACACAACCAGTGTATACACTAAGAACGCAATAACACAACCAGTGTATACACTAAGAACGCAATAACACAACCAGTGTATACACTAAGAACGCAATAACACAACCAGTGTATACACTAAGAACGCAATAACACAACCAGTGTATACACTAAGAACGCAATAACACAACCAGTGTATACACTAAGAACGCAATAACACAACCAGTGTATACACTAAGAACGCAATAACACAACCAGTGTATACACTAAGAACGCAATAACACAACCAGTGTATACACTAAGAACGCAGTAACACAACCAGTGTATACACTAAGAACGCAATAACACAACCAGTGTATACACTAAGAACACAGTAACACAACCAGTGTATACACTAAGAAAGCAATAACACAACCAGTGTATACACTAAGAACACAGTAACACAACCAAAGTGTATACACTAAGAACGCAATAACACAACCAGTGTATACACTAAGAACGCAATAACACAACCAGTGCACACACTAAGAACGCAATAACACAACCAGTGTATACACTAAGAACGCAGTAACACAACCAGTGTATACACTAAGAACGCAGTAACACAACCAGTGTATACACTAAGAACGCAATAACACAACCAGTGTATACACTAAGAACACAATAACACAACCAGTGTATACACTAAGAAAACAATAACACAACCAGTGTATACACTAAGAACACAATAACACAACCAGTGTATACACTAAGAACACAATAACACAACCAGTGTATACACTAAGAACGCAATAACACAACCAGTGTACACTAAGAACGCAATAACACAACCAGTGTATACACTAAGAACACAGTAACACAACCAGTGTATACACTAAGAACACAATAACACAACCAGTGTATACACTAAGAACGCAAAAACACAACCAGTGTATACACTAAGAACGCAAAAACACAACCAGTGTATACACTAAGAACACAATAACACAACCAGTGTATACACTAAGAACGCAATAACACAACCAGTGTATACACTAAGAACACAGTAACACAACCAGTGTATACACTAAGAACGCAATAACACAACCAGTGTATACACTAAGAACACAATAACACAACCAGTGTATACACTAAGAACGCAGTAACACAACCAATGGATACACTAAGGACATAATAATACAAACAATATATATGCTAAGGACACAACTATAATGACCTCATTGTTAAAATTGCTTGCAAGCAACTGGCAGGTAATGAGCTACACTTACATAAACACAAAGTGTCCCAGTCTTCTAATGCTCCAGCAGTCGGCATGTAATGAGAACCATGCCGGTGGCAATCTTGTAGATTATGGACAATAGAATAGACCATTACATTTGAGGGGATCTGTGCCACTAACCCACCTCCACAAAGTTTTACGAAGGGTGAATCCCTCCAGTGTCCTATGTCCATGAACACCCTCAAACAAGTGCCGAACACAATTAGTATACACATGACATGGCTCAGTACATCATGATACCTTCTGTATATTTAATATGAATCTGTAAAGCTATCTCCTGAAACATTGTGCCACCATGTTTAGAGCCAGAGTGTGAGCAGAATGCAAGCTATATACCTGCAGCAGGACACAACCAATGCGTTTATTCCATTACAAACAGGAGCAAATTAGTCAATGTTTCAGACCTCCCCAGGTCCTTTCTAAAATGTATGTATCTTGTCCCAAACATGCACTGCCAGCATAATGTGTATATTTAACGTCTCTGTGCAGACATGGTTACCCTCTGTTTGGGAGGCTTTGCATGTAGTGTTTCATGGAATGTCTTAATGTAAACGTATGTTACTGTCAACCTCCACCTCTCACATTAATGTGACTTTCTAGGTCAAGAGGAACCTTCTCAACGTCTCTTACCACATCGCCCAGTACACGAGCATCATAGCTGACCTGCGGAATGAGATCCACAGGCTCAAGGAGAAGATTGATGAGCAAGGCTTAATGCAGATGAGGACCGAGAAGAGTGACATTCGCAACATCCAAGGTAACCCTGACCTGTCAGGAATATATATTGTAAATCTGTTCTAAGTTCCCGAGTCCTGCTTAATTAGTTGTAGGTTTTATAAACTCGATCTTTTGAATACTCCTATTACATTCTATTGATGGATACTGTGGTTAGAATGTGCTAATGAAATAGCTCATTTGGTTAACATCAAATATATAACGTGATATTGGCAGGGCCAACTCAACCTTCCATCCTTCTTAGGTGGAAGAAACTAGCACTATCGAGCTGGGTAATAGCAGCAGCATCTATTATTCCACTGCTTCGATTGTTAGAGTCCTAAGCTCCAGTTGGAGACCAACGTTCTGTATGAGAAGAAGATTATCATTAACATTTGTTTATCTGTAAATGAGTGGTGGGTGAGTAAGGAAGAGTCTCTGATGTATGTATGCACAGGGGATCTATATTATTTTATGTTCTAGGAGTATATTTATAGCGTTGTGGAGATTTGATTCCATTGTACACATGTAAGGGTGGCTGGACTATATCGGGAGGGGGCGGACTCAATCCATCACTGTCAGGAACAAATGTCCTACACTTTATTGCTTTTTTCCCCAGTCACAACCTCGATTTCACTCTCAACAATGTTCTCTATCTGCTCCAGTTACTGTAGTAAATCCCCATCTCGTATCCAATCAATCCGTTCTCTTTGTATTTTTTTGAAGACTCCTGAAAACCCTCCTATTGACAAATGCTTTCCTCATTGTTTTTCTCTTCAGTCCCACTAAGCTTTTATTTAACTTTATTTTATTACCAGTGTACTCATCGTGAGGACATCTTATTGAGAATATTAACATCTCCTGCTTTCAGCTTACTCTGTTGTTAATTTGCAAATATTTACATTTTACACGTTTTGTGGCCATACGTGGTGGTAACCTGACTTTTTTTGATTTTTTTTTAAACTTCCATTCCTATTTCTGTCTTAAAAGTGCATGATCTTACTAACACCCCTGTATTTGTTTGACCATCCAGCTGAGGTCCAGCTCCACACCTTACCTTATGACAGATATGAGATGGATCAGCTGAGGGAGCAACTTATTAGAGCATTCCGGGAGCAAATGGATATCCGGAGACAGCTAATGGAGTTAGAGAGTAATCACATGGAAATTCAGATGGAAACGTCACGTCACTTCCTCATTATTGCCGAGTAGGTGGAGTGATTGATAACCCAACATCTACTCCTTCTGAAGGCCGACCTAGATCTTCACTTATTGACATACACTCTGATTCCAGCTTGTTTGTTTAGACACGGTTACATGTTGAACCTATATGGCAATGGGTCTGATGCAGTTACGGATATACACTCCATGTGGTGGGGACCCACCGAAGGGCAGGCTATTTCAGCTGCTGCCCATTCTTGCGCCCTGTTTTTTGCTCTCCACATGTTTAAAGGGTAATCCAGACGTGGACCCCTTGCTCACGGTGCCTAGGGAGATATCAGCTATGCCTCACTGATGATTCCTAACAAGGCTGAAACGATCGTCTGGGGTTGCTGTGTCTCTCGTGCAGAGGGACTTGCTGGCATTTCAGATCTGGACTGCCCATATGGGTGGGACCAGTCTGAAATGTTTCAAAGATGTTCTCTCTGTAATGGGACAAGATGAGCTAAAACCAGCTTGAGAACTGAGCGGGGACCCATCGAAAGGGCAGGCTATTTCAGCTGCTGCCCGTTCTCAGTATTCTCTTGCGCCCTTTTTTCTGCTCTACACTCCAAGTGTGCTCAGTATTGCTATATATTAGTCTTGGGGTCAGAACGTCTACAGCAAACCCACAATGAGCAATATAGAGAACCCTGCTCACTATAAACAATTACAATTATGTATATACCACTAACATATTTCACAGCACCGTACAATAGGTCATCAAGGCAAACAGTTCTAAAACATTTTTGACATACAGGAACAGTGGGTGAAGAGCGCCTTGTTCAAACAAGCTTACAATCTAAAAGGATGAGGGACAAATATGGAGTTAATGAGGGATTTAAATCACCCAGATATACAGGAGGGTAAGTGTAACAGAGCTCCAGTACTCCAACCGACCTCTTAGTTATCAGGGACCTTGGAGCACTTCATATTCACTCACCGTGGCTTGTCTGGGATCACTGAGGGCCTTTTCCACCCTGGACCAGGCTAATGTGATTGCAGCCCTGGACACCTTTCCATCAGCAGATTTTATCCCTTTCCCCAAATGCCAGACGAAACATGGTTCTGGGAGTCAACTGACTTTACTAGACATAGCACACATATTTTAAGCCCCCAACAGCCTCATTTACATACAATAGGGCGCATAGAGCACTATAGTACAAGGAAGGCTGGGGTCAGACAATAGCAAGGGCTGATGGGAGATTGAGGACTGACAAAGTAGCTAATTTAAACTCATCTTGTCCCTGGGACAACGCCCTGCTGGGGAAACAATAGGACAGGAAAAAGGGGGAGGGGGAGAGGCACAGACTAGCAGTAAATTCAACATACCCGGCACCAATATTGGGCACAGGGTGACCAAAACACAAGAGGAATCTGGGGACCCACGAACGGGGTGTGTACGGACAGCCGAACAAAATGAAATAAAAGTGTAGCTAGAGCATCCATTCCACTACAGTAAGTGTTTGGGAGGAGGGAGGACAGTAGGTTGTAAGGGGTGAGAAGTTAAGGGGCAAGTTGATGGACTTCAATAAAGAAGTGTATTACAAGGGTGCAGCCCTGGAGATATCCTGCAGACGAGAGTCTAAAAGTTCTGAAATAAAACCATAACAAAATGCACTTAATATACTACACTACATATGTTTTATTGTTCTTGTTATAGCATGTGATTGGATTGGTAATGTCTGTGTGTTATTATATGTACCGGTCTGTGAATATACTCCTGTGTTATACTTGTAGTTGGGAACAGGAGAAAAATCGTCGTATCCGTAAGTGGAGAGATGAACTCAGGAGAGAAAGCTATGTAAAGGAGGACAGTGAGAAAGACTCGGACACCGGCGATGATCAGTCAGACATCGTGGAACCTCCAGAGGTGACATTGGCTCGAGAGAACATCTATGCACTGGTGGGAGATCAGAGCAGACTGCGCCGGCAAAAGGTGATTATCAAAGTATAAAGCACTGCGCTGTAAAGCAAGTTCAGGCAAATATTATCTTTCCATCTGTTTGTTTACTACACCAATAATGTTTGCCAAAGTTACAAGATCTGCACTTCACCGGTGTGAAGACTGATTATGACAGAGATGTACTAATGTTTGTCAGTGATATCCATGTGTTACTCTAGTCAGTCTCAAAAATGAAATCTGAGTTCCATCATTCATATATTTTAGTTAGAATATATGGACATTAACAGCACCGTTTTTTCCATTGTTTTTCAAATTTGAATGTTTTACATGGAATTTAAGACTCTACTACGAA
>OW240916.1:4655004-4777553 GCA_933207985.1 Pelobates cultripes
CACTGACACAGATTCCAATATCCCACATACACTGGCACACACTGCCACAGACCCTGAACTCCCACAAACTCACACACGCACACACACTGACACAGACACTGACTGCTCCACACACACTGCCACACACTGCCACAGACCCTGAACTCCCACAAACTGACAGGCACACATGAACACAGACATTGACACACACATACATAGGCCCTGAAAAACATGACACAAAAATATAAACTTGTGAATTGCTTACTGTGGTGGTGCTGTGGCTGTTTTCTTGGCTCTGGGACTGGTGGCAGTTTGAATTCATAATGGGATGCCGTGGGATTTATGACAACCGTGGTTTAGATGGTTAAATATACCTAATGCATTCTCATTAATAGGCTTTATGTTGAAGTGTTTCATAATGCAATATTTGACACATTTGTAGTTCTTAATCAGGGAATCCTGGCAGTTGATATTATATATTGAAAAAAATCATATGCAAAAATGTGATCATTAAAATTTGTCTTGAAGTTTGGTAGTATCCTTATAATCAATTCCATATAATAATAGCCAGAAAGCACCTGTGATCATGAAAAATATACAGAGTACATTCAGTTTAATGCTTGGAGTTTGAAAGGCAGAACACCAACAGGATTCACTATATTTACTGTAGTGCATACCAAACTACTCTTAGCAAAGAGTATATTAAAAGGTATTTTTGAATATGAAGCAAGGGTAAAATATTTTATTATCTCACAAAATTAAAAAGTGGAAAACAAGAGTTTAATTCACTTTTAGTTTCAAGCTTAAAAATAGAATTTTCATGTTTTGCTCATTAACTGCTACATCTCTGCTAGATAACATAAAGAATAATCTTACAATGATACAAGGGCTTGAATTTTGGTGAATTATTTTAGATCGTTTCACAAGTGCAAAGTGCTCTCCTGACATCCCAGATCATATTAACCACTAACAGTAGTAGCTCTATAAAGTAAAGTTTTTATTTCCACTTAAATATCTATTTATGGCTACATAGGGTCTCACTCTTTACATTTTTGGAATTGGTACTGCATAAAGTTGTGCTGTTCAAAAATTCGTCTGAGAAACTATCAAAATCCCACAAAAGATTACCCACAGCCGATTCGTAAAAGCAAATCAAAGTAGCAGTTGATTGTTGTAAAGACAGAATCCTATAATATTACATTAAGTTTGCAGTTCCCACTGAAAACTAGCAGGAACATTCCCAAGGGGAGACAAGCAGTGGAGGTCAGGAAAATTCTTTGAAATAGGCTTTTTTTAATCTTTCCTTACAGTAGGCCATAAATTAACCTTCACTTTAGTCATTAAAACAAATGCCACTGCTAAATAAGGGATAGGTAAAAAATAAAATTAAAAACATAGAAAATGCATGAAAAGCAATGTTGAGTTAATTAAATATTTAATTTATGTTATTAGTTTCCAGAGAGGCCTTTTTAAAGTTCATGGATTTGACATGGCAGGTAATAAACATAATATTAGTACACTGTTGAGAATGCATAATTGTTACATTATAAATTCATGTTAGAACAACATGTGTCCAATGAAGTGCAATTTATTTTTTAAAATTTCATATTCATACATTTAATGCATTTCACAGGGACAATATGAAATTGTTTACAGCCGTGATTCAGATCTCTTTTACATATATAAATGCTTTTATTTATGCAAATATCGTTAGAAAGCAAACCTGCAATATTCTCTGCTTAACCACTTCACTGCTGAGTTTGTAAAAAAACATGTACAGTGGGACCTCAGTTTACAAACGACTCGGTTAACATAATTTTCAGTTTGCAAATGAAAATCCATTGAAAATAATGCCTCGGTTTACAAAATTTTTTAGCAATACAAAGCAAGTTTCCCCAGGATGCATTGCACCTGGGAGGTTTATAGCACCGCCCCTGCATGCTGGAGCTTGTGGGTAGCACGTGGCGTACAGTGTGGGGTGTTGGAGCGGCTTTTGCATCGAGTTTTGGAGCCAAATTGTTTGCAGTTGTTTTGGGACTTTTTGGTGCATTTCTCAAGCTGTGGAAAGGTAGGGAGCTGAGCTTTGTCGTTTGCATGCCTTTTATTGTGTGTTCTGCATTGTGGGTTGGTTTCCATGCCAGCTCATTTTGACTTTTTTTCTGACCTCCAGAACGGATTAATTGGTTTTCAATGCATTCCTATAAGAAACCGCGTTTCGGTTTACAAATTTTTCGCAATAAGAAACGTCCCGGAGAACGCATTAAATTTGTAAACCGAGGTCCCACTGTAATATGTATTAGACATGTTGGATGTATAGCTAACACATAAACACAGTAATTTTGTCTATAGATTAATCAGATATACCTAAAAGATTAAAATCTAGGTTTACACAATTTTATTTTACTTTCATTTTTTTTTCATTTATTCATTGTTTATATAAATATTGAGTTGATAGACGTTCTGGAGATTGTACAGTGTATTTCCTCTTGCTGTATTCTGTACCATGTTAGAAATAGGATTACTCTGACCCTTTTTTGCTTAAAAAGTAATTTAGGTTTACCATGCCTTATTGGGCATTATAGGCTAGGTATGCCTATTATAAAGCAGTAAAATTATAATAAATTTACCTGAAATGGAGCTTCCGGCAAAGCTACCGGCACTGCTCTTCACACTTCCATCAGACATCACCAAGGTCCTCACCGCATTTGATTGGACCATTTCATTTGCTCAGAACATATATGCGCAGTCTAATCTGGCGATGGGATGGAGAGAGTGGAGAGGGGTCATAGGATATAGAGGGAGGCAGGAAAGACAGAACAAAGTACGAGAAGTAGGGAGAGCAAACTGATTGCAGGTGTAATTTTTGCACAAAATTGATATTAGGCAGCCCAGAACAAAAGTAAGTTGGATTTTTTTTCCTAACCTAATAATAATTATTCTGTGTTCATTCCTATTCAATATTAATTAACTGAAATAGTATAGAAATGACTGGCCATATAGGAAAATATGTTTGAAATATTTAAAGAACAATAACATTTTCAGATAGAATAATTTTACACTGTAGAAGAAAATGTCCGTTCCAACTCCTTGTTCTTGTTTTCAGAGAGGCAAGCATTTACACATAACGACAGTGATATAAATGTAATCTACTTAGACGTTGCTAGTATTGAATACCATGCTATACAAAGGATTGCTGTTTCATAATAATAATGGAATACTTTATCTGCAGGGGAGAACTTGAGTAAAGATAAGGAATAAAGCATTTTAATATAGCTTTATTCAGATGTCTCTACACTTACCAGAGGGCTCAATTATAAACCTCCTTGTTTTAATTTGTTAATAACCTTGAAGTAGTCTTTGAAAGCATTATTTCTTTATATGTAAAAGTGACACTAAAGTAGTTTTCATGTATGAACAGCATGTATTGATCTATAGATAAGTGTGGTTAATTGAGAAACAATAAAGGCAAATAAAATCATAAAATGATAACTCGCAGGCTATGAATTTGGGATGAAAGTTATTGTAGAAAGTATCCGTTTATTCTCCCCTACTGTTTGATGTACAGTGTGATGTACAGTTTACAATGGTTAGGCATTAGTTCACGAAACACTTTATGGAACTAAAATTTATATAGGTATGGAATATAATTTTAGAAAGGGAATTAAAAAATGAATGGTAAACATAACTTTACCTGTATACATATTTAACAAAATTAAACTATTCTTTGTACCCTTCAATTAATCTTGAAAAATAACACCTGTGCCAAAGTTTTATGAGCACTTTATAGTAGTTGCTTGGATGGAATGCAATGTGGTTAGCTCACCAAAACATCTTTTATTTATTATGGGATTTTGCAGACTGTGACACTAAAATAACATGCAAAATGACAAACTTCTTCTGTACTCTACCCCTGACCCAATGATCTGTAAATAAATAGTCAACCTTTTTAATTGACATTAAAAAAAACTGCACTCCAAACAGATTTAAAATAATAGAGAACTTTATTTGGTTAGTTTGTATAGCATATACATGTCATTGTTGATACAAATGGGCATAATTATTAAAACATTGAACCTTCTCTCTCCATTAGTCATTGTAGCTTTCCTTTTAGGCAGCCATGACCTCCTCCTTCTCTCACAAAAATTAGGAAACTCCCTTAACTACTCCCTCCTTTCCACTGAAAACTGGGGGTGTCAAAAAGAAATTGAAACTTTGTAATTGTAGTTTGCACAAAAAACATTTCTCCATCACTTCTCTTTATTACTCTTCTGACCCTTGCAGGTTGCTGCAGGAATGTATGGTGCCATATGTCTTTACCTTCTACCCTTTGTGTTCAGTTTGTGGTAGAAAATGCATTCATTCATACATTAATTGACATTTTCCTTCTCCAAGGATGAGATTAGGACATTTAAAAGTTGTCTGTTCACAGACTCAATTTTGACTAGAGGAGATGTTTTTAAGACTTCTAGTTTAGTTAACAGCCTTCTACATATGACAGCTGTTAGCTAAACTCAAAAACACAGAACACCTGCCTACCTGCTGTGACAGGACCACTGCTTATTTGTATGTGTTCCCCCCTCGACCTATGTGTTTTCTCATTGGTTTTCGTGTGCTGTACTGTTGTGGTCGTGACCTAAATATGAATATTAATCTCTTAATACATAATAATTAAGCAATACGGAACAACATTAATATTTTTATAATTCATGGTATTATGATCGAATATGTGGATAGAAAATACACAAAACGTTGTAATATTAAATGTATATTTAATATAACTATAACAAATAAACAGATGCTAGCAGAATGTCAATTTACTACAATTATGATACAATACAAAAAGGTTGCTAAATGTTACACAAAAGGCTATTACAATTGCTAAATGTTCATTTTACTTACAAGGCCCCAGCCCTTTGGCTGGGGTTAAGTCAGAGCTGGTACTACATCTTAGGTTCAGTCAGTTACAGGCAAAGGGACAGAGTTTTCTCCTCCATCTGGTTTTATTCAGTGTAAGTAGGCTGGCCTGTGATGTCACTGCCAGAAGCACATGTCTTCCTACACACTCCCCCTAGTGGTGCCCGAAAAGCATTACACTAAATATGCTTTCTTTATGATGTAAAGTCATTAATTAATAAATACCATTACAAACCACCCTTTGACTTAAGTCATAAAACAAGCATTTATAAAACCAGTACATTTTGAATCTTCCCCATTTTAACACTACCTGCCCTACAACAAAACCCACCTTTTGAACAACGATACCCATTTACCCATTAATTATTACCCATTTACATTTTATTGCTTATATAAATATTCACCATTGAGCACATGCATTACCAGTTGGGAAGTAGGCACATACCCACCCTTATAATAATGAACAACTCAAACCATGTTTTATTAGATTAACCAATGATATTGTGTTCATGTGAGGATGTGTTTTGGAGCTTAATATAGTATTAGACACCACAAACTCATAACACCTATGAATCATGGCACAGACCGACACGATTTCTGTAGCCTCTGGCTGGTCTGTGTGCCTGGAATTTTCACAAACATTAGTCCTGGAAACTGGATACTCTATTCTTTGACAGTCTCATAGAACATACGCATGGAGACAGGGATGAATGAAACAGTTCATGTGATCAAGGACTTTTGTGTGTTTGTGGTCACATTGTTTTGTTTTTTCTTTCTTTATACCATTAACCACCTTGACGTAACAGTTTCCTGCTCCTGATGCATTTTGTTCCGACTCTCACCACTCTTAGCTGCAATATTTTTTCTCCTTACAGCAACAGTTGAGCATAGTGTCCAGTGCTTCTTCTTCTTCTGCTTAAAATATCCTTGCTTGAAAGTTCTTGAATGAAAAACACAGGCAATGACGAACACAAACATAAATAATAACTGTGCCAATCATCACAAGTACCATTTGATTGTGGTGTCTTAACCATATTTTTTTCCTATGGCGTTTGGATAAATACCTACACACTTCTCTTCACATCCAGCACACTCCTGATTCACAGATAAACACAATATCACTGCTGTATCTACCAATTTAACCCAAACACTCGTTATTACTGCTGCATTTACCAATTTAATCTAAACACTCGTTATCATTGCTGTATTTAACCAATTTAATCTAAACATTGACCAAAACAATTACATTCCTATTTACCACCCTTCTATTTAAACATGTATAGATAACCCAAAATGCCTACTTTCTCTTATCCCTCTTATTTTTTTTTTGTTTTGTTTTTTGAACTGCAACCACTCATGCACTTTACACAGACACAAACCAAGCACCTACTGGACAATGGGGTTCCCTCGTTAGAGCCCTCCCACCCCAGTTTGGTTTACACAAAAATACCCCCTGGTCCCTATGGGTCAATTCCCCCCTTTCCCAGGCAAGCGTACATACATACATACATACATACAACAATAATAATACATAAGGGTTTCAATTGCAACACAAAATCATAGCATAGACATGTTAAATAGACAATAAAATAAAACATTCAATAGCTCATCAAAGGTCAACATTTAAACACTGGTCTCCATCTGATATTCTATCTGTGTTCCAATGTCCACCCCTGGTTTCTGCTATATCTGAAAAAGGTAAGAAAACAGATCAGGATTACTTTTCCTTGTCACTTATAGCGTATACTGCCAAATCCTTTACTTAGCATATATACATATATAAATACATTCCCTAAACTTTTCATTTTATAAACAATTTGTTCAACAAGGTAACTTTCTTAATTTTCTACTTGGCTCTTAAAATAAACAATCAGCTAATAGCTGCTTTCTGCATCTTCTCTGCAATTCAGGAAACACATTTCTAGCCAACCTAAGCATGTTTAATAACTCTCCACCCTTTGGTTAAATTATAGAGGAGTGAACCACAACACCTCTTCCGCCTCTGAAAGGATATAGGTCAATATGTCTCAAAGTTCAACACTTCTGACAGCTATGAGTGACTCCCTATTAATTTCTAGCCTTTCCACTGACATGCTTGCACCTCACGGCTAAGGGCCTGCACAACTAACCACCCTGTGATGGCAGTGGCTTTCCGCATGGGGGTGACTGCCCCCGCAAAATTATAGAGGAGCAAACATACAGCAGCCTCTTTTCCGGCTCGATTAAAGGTTCTGGGCCAATATGTCTGCAATTTAACCAGTACACTCACGTATCACTTACTTTATATTTCCTGGTCTCTCAGGAATTTCTATTAAATAGCATATCCCCTTCCCAGGGCAATATACAACAAAAACTAGTCACCAAGGGTCTCTATGGTCATGATAGGCCGCCCTACCACTAGTGTAATACGCCCTTTTTTAAAATATATTTCCTGGTCTCTCAGAGATTTTGTCTATCCCTTTCCCAGAGCAATATATATAAACAATTACAAATAAGTTACAAAACGCTACTTATAAGTAATACAGGGTTTCAAATAATAATACAGGATAGAACTGCACAACAACTATTGGGTATGCTCCCCCTTATCCGGACACGTTTAAATACCCCTAGCTCAGGTTCCCCACCCGCTACTGTAACTAAAATCACAGCCCACGTTATGGAGGTTCACCCGCTAGGCAGATACACCCTAATTCAAAGCATGGAAATATTAAAATCAGTTATAGATGGCTTCTAAAATAATATAAATCTTAATCTGAGCCACTACACTTACTTTGTTAAAAATGCTAACTTGTTAAAATATTCAGACTAAATAGGACAAAGGAATTATTTTACCATTTTTTCAGTTCATTTGTTACCAGTTCCTGCATATGTCCAGTAATTCCTTAGTCATGGATAATAAAGCTGAAAAACACTCCACAAATTGATTAGTTTAGGCAATTACATTTACAAAACAATGCAGTTTATTTTTTCTCATACAGCAAGACTACCCACCCCCAACAAGGACAAATTCTCCCCCAGCTGTAGCTGAAAAGCATGGTCACACAGCTGTTAAAAAGGTGGTCTCTCCTTCATGAGTCAAAATCATATATATATTTATACTAATATTCTGTGTATACGCACACATAAATCTATTATTCACTGAATCTGCTTTACTAAACGTGTCTTTTTCTTA
Organism: Pelobates cultripes; assembly: GCA_933207985.1. Taxonomy (NCBI): domain Eukaryota; kingdom Metazoa; phylum Chordata; class Amphibia; order Anura; family Pelobatidae; genus Pelobates; species Pelobates cultripes. The sequence goes on from OW240916.1 coordinate 4,663,070, forward strand.
ACTACTAAATTTTGTCCAAATCTCTTTTCAACTAGACAAATCCATGAATGCCAAACAAATGTAAATTAGTACACAAACAGGGTCAAATTTAGCAATAAAACCTGGTGAACTAGTTTAGTGAAAAGTCTTTTCCTATGCAAATGGTAGCAAACAATGAAACTAGGCCTCAACTCATTCACACCATGTGGTCAATGGTGGATTAAAATCCACATGGTCAGACAAAAAGTAAAATTGTTTTTTGTTTTATATATAAAAATGACCAAAGGTTGGTAAAATGTAACAAGCAACACAATAATTCATCACTATGTTCTACAACAAGAGATACCTTAAAAAACAAATATCTAATCCCTATCTGCTATCTGCATTCATTCCATTAAAACCAAATCATCATTCATTTATTCATTTGTATACAGACAGACAATTTACAGTATGATTTAAGCAAAATGCATAACATTTATATTTTCCCCAATATTCAAGCATAATCCTGCCGACTACGCCAAATGTTGTGGTGTGACCTAAATAGGAATATTAATCTCTTAATACATAATAATTAAGCAATATGGAACAACATTAATATTTTTATAATTCATGGTATTATGGTCGAATATGTGGATAGAAAATACACAAAACGTTGTAATATTAAATGTATATTTAATATAACTATAACAAATAAACAGATGCTAGCAGAATGTCAATTTACTACAATAATTATACAATACAAAACTACAAACAAAAGGTTGCTAAATGTTACACAAAAGGCTATTACAATTCCTAAATGTTCATTTTACTTACAAGGCCCCAGCCCTTTGGCTGGGGTTAAGTCAGAGCTGGTACTACATCTTAGGTTCAGTCAGTTACAGGCAAAGGGACAGAGTTTTCTCCTCCATCTGGTTTTATTCAGTGTAAGTAGGCTGGCCTGTGATGTCACTGCCAGAAGCACATGTCTTCCTACACACTCCCCCTAGTGGTGCCCCAAAAGCATTACACTAAATATGCTTTCTTTATGATGTAAAGTCATTAATTCATAAATACCATTACATGTACCTTATTCCCCATTCGGGAGCGGTAATATGAACAAAATCTATTCGTCTCCCGAATCCCCCCCCCAGTGCCCCATTAGAAGGTTTACCCCAATTAATTAGAACATTCACGCCTGCAACATAAGTGTGAAACCGCAACGAACGTTCACACCAATTAATAAGAACGTTCGCGTCTGCAACATAAGTGCAAATAATGCGTGCTCCCCTGGGTTGCCGCCATTTCATATAGACAAACGCCAACAAGGGGGAGCATTTGTATCCCGAAAGGAGACGCTACCCTTGCATATTTTAGCACAGGGACCTTGCAAACGTAGGCTGGTCGGGGACTGCACCGTTGTGAGGGTTCCTGAGGTTGGTGGGGACACTTTTGGGGCACTGGCTAGTTTGGTGGGCTTTTCTGTGCCTAGGAGACAAAGAGGCAGTCCCTTTTTCCCGCGCCTTGGCTCCCAGGCACAAACACTGGGGGGATATGGGTTTCTGGCTATTCTAAGTGGTTCCTGAGCAGCTGAATGAAGAGATTAGCAGAGGTAACCGGTCGGGCTACCCATGGTCCGCTACACCCACATTGTATTACTCTGCCAAATTGTGAAGAATCCAGGGAAAGGGTGACAAGGGAGCTTTGATTTATATTTGCTCTGCTTAAACAGCTTCCTTTCACCCTCTGTAGTGAGCCTCACATCCAGTATGTTGCCAAATCCTGTAGATTCCAACTTCAAAACATATCCCGCATCCGCCCTTTTCTTACAAAAGATGCTACCAAGGAGCTTGTCCATGCTTTAGTAATTTCCCACATGGATTATTGTAATCCTGTCATGATTGGTCTTCCCAAAAGCCGTATTGCCACGCTATAGTCTGTAATGAATGCTGCCGCCAGACTGATTTTCCTCTCTAGTCGGTCCTCTCACATCTCACCCCTCTGTGAATCCTCACATTGGCCTTCTGTATCCTATAGGAGTCAATTCAAAGTGCTAACCCATTCCTATAAAGCACTGAACAATTCTAGCCCCTTATATCTCTTCACAAATCCATAGGTATGCCCCTTCTCGGTCTCTCCGCTCCGCCCGTGACCACATCCTGACCGCTGCTCATACCCGTATGGCCAACTCCCGCTTGCAGGATTTCTTGCAGGCGGCTCCTTTCCTATGGAATAGCCTGCCTACCCCCACCAGACTCTCCCTTTAATCATTTAAGAAGTGCCTTAAAACCCATCTCTTTAGGAAGCTTATGGCCTCTCAGAATAACCTCTACCTTACATACCTGTCTCTTGCTTTCTCCTAAAGGGCAGCACTCTATTCTCTCCTCCAGCTCTGCTTCACTCCTAACTTATTTGATTGATATTTCCTGTCCTAATGTGTTTTATACCCCATAGACTGTAAGCTAATTTGAGCAGGGTCCTCTTCTTCCTGTAAGTTTTCTTGTAATAATCCTATTTATAGTTAAATCCCCCCCCCCCTCGTGATATTGTAAAGAGCTACGGAATCTGTTGGTGCTATATAAATGGCAATACTAATACAAAATAATACTAATCTATCAGCACACTTTTGTTTTGTGTTCTTTACAAAAAGGTGAAATATGGCATACATTATCTATGTCACGTTTGGAATATGTGTAGATTTTTCTTTATACCAGCTAGAGCTGTTCATCTGACAAAAGAATACATTTCTGGCAAATCAAGGGGTTAGTACCTTGTAACAGAGCTTTATTTTATGTAAAAAAAAAAAACATCTGTTTTGAGTCTGCTTCTCTTTATATCTGGTGAAAGCTAAATGCCATGACCATTAGTTTTCTTCGCATTATATAATAGCATATAGAATGTGCATGACACATTTCAAAACTATCATATATGTGTAATAAAAACAGATGCACAAAGTTAGATAAATATAGCATGCAAGACTAAAACCTTTTGGAACTGATATGCAAAACAGAAGACAGATGGCTTAAAATAATGTTAAAATATGCAGAACAAAATGTATTTGAAGGACCTTGAATATATTTAATTCTAGACTACATCAGAATGGAAAAAATTTAAAGTGTAATTCCAGTAAAAACTCTATTCAACTCTACGCACAAAATGTGCATTTAAAATATATGATGCAATAATGATCAAATGGCCAAGTAAATACATAAAATCTCAAAGTGTATATTTTAAAAAGATGTTTTTTGTGCAGTAACTTCGTAAGAGGGGCATGGGGACCTGGGCTATACAAACTGCACAAAAAATATAACACAGCACTGAATAAGTAAATTACAGTTTATTTTTCATTGTTAACAATCCCTCTAAACTCTTAATTTGTACATTTTTGTTTTTTATTCAAATCATGTAGGATGTTTTAGTAAATTGCAAAATTGTCTCTTAATTACAATATTAAAAGAAAATACACTCTAAAGGCAAAAATATGTGGACACCCCTACTAAATATTAGGCTTGTGCACCCCACAAAAAAAATTAATTTTGGCCGAATAGATTCAGCTGAAAATTTATTTTTTAACCAAAGTAACTCACTAGTGAGCTCCGTGTGAACAGTAAATAGCGCTTCAAAATCAACGTGGTGAATAGCTGTTCTTAAACACCCGTGAGGGGATTCCTTTTTTCCCTCACCATGAATACATAGAGGGAAAAAAAACCCCTATCATCAATGGGTGGAATGCTGAATAGTAGACAAGCAGATAATAGCTTACCACTCTGTATGGTTCTACAAATCTCGATGTGGAGTTATACGAAAAGGAGAAAAATAGAACAACTCTAGTGCAGATAGTATTTACTATGTACTAGATGCAAAATAAGTAAAAGTAGACTAGGGGGCGTGGTCTAGCCGCGAGTGAAGATGGCTGCTTAGGGGAAGAGCTCCGACCCACACAGCCAAAATAGCAAGCTCACACATCAGCACGGCACGATTATGGGGCGCACAAAACGCCCGGACGGTGCACAGACACCCAGGGCTCACCCGAGCAGCTCACAGACGGGACCCATGGACGGGTACCTAGCTCCGTCGACGGCTGGACACCACGAGGCGGCGGGCGCAAATATGGCCGACTCCCCGACACGCTCACTGTCATCTGAGCAGGCTGAACCCTCGCTGGCTGATATCAGCGCAGATATCAGGGCACTGGCAGCGGCAATGGTAACAAAGGAGGACATGAGAGCCCTCTCTGATACCCTACATGCGGCAATCCGCACAGAGGTGACCTCACTCAGGGCTGAACTCACTGCCCAGGCTACCAGGATGCAGGTAGCTGAATCTAATGTGCAGGCCATGGGAGACAGGCTGGAAGCCACTAATACTGCAATACACAGGCAAGGCAACATTCTTCTACAGCTAAGGCGGCAAACAGAGGATCTTGATAACAGGGGCCGCAGATCAAACATAAGGGTCCGCGGCCTACCTGAACCTGAAGGGAACGAAGACGTTGAAGCTACGTTACAGACGCTGTTCCGAGATATCCTAGGGGCAGAGGCACCGGAATCCATGGTGTTCGACAGAGCACACAGGGCTGCCAGAGCTCGCGCAACTGATAACACACCGCGAGACATTATCTGCTGCCTACACGCCTACAAGCTAAAGGAGAAAATAATGAACAAAGCCCGTTCCAGACCCACCTGGCGATTCCGTGATGCGGAGGTGGCCCTGTATCAAGACCTGTCTCCTCTTACGCTAGAGGCCCGCAGGGCCCTGAGACCCGTCACTACGCTCCTCAGGGACAGAGGGATCCCATATAAATGGGGTTTCCCCTTTATGCTTTTAGCCAGACATCACGATGAATGGTTCCCACTAAGATGGCCCGAAGAAGTGCCCAGATTTCTACAGCGCCTTAATCTTCCACCCACAGAGGTCACCGACTGGATCCTGGGGTCGACGGACCAGAGACAAGGGCCCCAAACTCCTGGCCAGCAGCGTAGAAGGAGAGACAACACGCCAAGGCGCCCACAGACCCGCAGGCAATTGGTGCCCACGGACCCGGAGGAGTGAAGATAGAAATCCCCCCCCTGCTCCCACTGGGCAAGGAGGACAGAACACGACACGTGCACCATACCCGAGCTTGCAGAATCCTGGCGGAACCCAGAGACACCCTACGCACCGCAGAGCACAGATAAGTACTGCTTGCACACATACATAAGAGGGGACACTTACATGGACACCCACGATTGGGAATAGCAGCACCTTAGCAGCATACACCTCCCTCCCTGGGGTGGAGAGCTCCTCCAAGTTGATTGGGGTGGGGGGCCTGATATGGGCGAGGTACAACGCACTTGTATAATGCGGTCCTTGGAGGGCCTGGAACATATGGGCCCGTAAGACACAAATTGAGGTGCTACATGGGACAGTTGGACGTTTCTGGGACACTAGAACTCATGACGCACCGCAGATCCTCTGGGGTTGATGGAGTGCACTTGTCGTACCACAACGCACTTATGAAGGCTATCTGGAATATTGTCTGGGGGGTGGCAGGAGGGAGCTAGAGGGTCCCCGGAGGAGCCTATATCTGGGAAATTGTTATGTTCAAAATGTTTTACTGAGCTGTGTTTGGTATGTCGGTTTTGCAGACAGGAGATAGGTTATGATAATAGGATGTTCAAACGCTATGGGGGTGATGGGGTAAGGGAAGGGACAGGCAGGGACTCCGACTTTGTTGCCCTAAGACTTACTCTGCTCAAGTAGCTGTAGCACGGTAGTTTAGTCAGACTAGGTGAGGGCAAAGACGGACAGAGGAGATGGGAGGCGTGCTCTGCCTAGACAAATGCTTCCCCAACACTGCACTACAGACGCCCACGAATACATACACCTACACTGCAGCTGGGCACTCGTCTGCCCACGGGATATATCCCCAACAGACAAGCCGCTAAACACTGACCCCCTGACTCTAGGGACACTTACCGAGAGCCTTTATTTGAGACGAGGGATCCCATGTTACCTGCCCACACACCCAACTCTGCCTATCACGACCCACCGCAAGCAACAGGTCAAACACACAATTTGCGGAACGTACAGACTAAAGGAATAGCCCCCTGGGGAAGACCGAACTGTTTACAAAGCCGAACCATGACACGCTAGATAATTGGAAAGTGGCCCGAGCCAAGACGTAACGTGACCGTACAGATTGTTAGACTAGGAGATCTAGCTACTGACATCAGACTGAATACATGTGGGACACGGACGACTCACTGAGTACGCCATGCACAATACTACTAACCCTTGCCACAGTGCTCCTGCCTCTCAGCAGGTGAACACACTGGATCCAACTGGTTACACCACCCCTGACTAGACCCGTGTAGACACTACTACTGGGAGACCCAATCCCGTGGCTGCCCTAGTTCAACTAGGAGACGGTGCGGCATTGGACTCCACCCAGCTACACGGGACTCCCTCATCTTGAGGGCAATTTCCCCCTACTGGGGTCACAATCCCGTGACCTCACATCGGTGGCCTCTCGGGTCGGGCTGAATCGGGGGAGGGCTGAGCCGTGTCCTGCCCCCTGGGCGACCTAACTCTTGGGTGTCATAACCCTCTTCTTACTCTCCTGCAACCGCAAACTCTATCCCCCCCTCCTCCCCAAAAAAAAAAGAGGAAGAAACTTCACGCAACCGCGGGGGCGCGTGCGGGTATCTCCATTGGAGACACCAGAACACGACTGCTGAGTGATCTGCGCACACGACCACACTCGCTCTATGGCTTATACGGCTGCACCACTTCATGTGCTATCGCAAAACTGCAGAGGCCTTAACACACCTGAGAAGCGCTCACATCTGCTGAGAGAACTACACTGCAAACGGGTCTCGGTAGCGATGTTACAGGAAACGCACCTCAAAACAGTAGATATCCACAGATTGAAGGACAGACGATACCCCACCAACTACCACAGCACCCACCCTACCGACCGATGTGCAGGAGTAGCAATCCTAGTAGCAGCCAATACCCAATTCACTCTGATGGATCAACTCGCAGATCCTAACGGTAGATTCCTTTTCATCAAAGGCACAATTTCGGGAAAACTTTACACCTTCGCCTCTATCTATGCACCAAATGCAAAGCAGGCACCGTTTCTAAGCAAAACGATACGCCAATTGGCAACGTATACTGAAGGTTCACTTGTCGTAGGGGGGGACTTCAACGCACCGCTTGACCCACTGGTTGACTCATCGACTGGACACAGCAGTATACCACAAACTGCGATCAGAGCAATAAGGAAGGCCCTGCGAGACCTGAGATTGGTAGACACCTGGCGAACCCTACATCCGACAGTTCGAGACTATACGCACTACTCAGCCATACATAGGAGATACTCGCGTATTGACTATGTTCTCATACAACAAGAAGGACTACAACGCTTGCAGTCGGCTGACATTGTTCCGACACCATGGTCGGATCACAGCGCAGTGTCCGCACATCTGGATTCTCCTCTATTTAGGCCTACTAGGACAGCATGGAGACTGAATGAGTCGCTCTTATTGGACCCGGAAGTGAAATCCCTTCTGACAGAGCATCTAACTAACTACTTTGCTGAGAACGATACAGAGGACGTGTCGAAAGTGACGCTTTGGGAAGCACACAAGAGCGTGCTCCGGGGACATCTCATAAAGATTGCATCACGCAAAAAGAGAGAAGCACAGCGGCACATGTTGGAACTCATTGACCAGATATCGAAATTGGAAACCCAACATAAGCGGTCGCAACTTGAGGAGCACTATCGCTCACTACTGGACGCTCGCCGACAGCTGGCGGATCTAGTGGCCCGCAAACACCATAGAGCGACACAGCGATCCAAGGCCTTCTTTTACATTCACGCTAATAAAAGCGGGAGACTCCTAGCCCGCATGATCCGACCCCAACAGGCCAGAGCGCAAGTCCATGCGCTACGAACAACCGATGGCTCTCTCACACAATTCCCGGAGGCAATAGCCAATGAATTCCGTAAGTATTACCTACAACTGTATAATATTTCACCAACGACATCCGATGCTCAACGCGCCGAACTGCAGGAAGCAACAACGCGCTACCTACAAAGATTTCAGCCGGACGCCCTAACACCGGAGGAAGCAGACCTACTGGAAGTCCCAATAACCACAGAAGAGGTACAAGCGGCGATTAAGGCAGCGAAGAAGGGGAAAGCACCGGGACCAGATGGACTCTCAGTGGGGTACTACAAGTTGTTCAGGGACATTCTGACTCCACACTTAACAACAGCCCTCAACCGACTCCAACAGGGCGATAAATTCCACCGAGAAACTCTAGCAGCCACAATCACGGTGATACCCAAACCAGGCAAGAACCCCGAAAACTGCAGTAGCTACGGACCGATCTCTCTCCTTAACGCGGATGTGAAACTCTTCACCAAGGTCATCGCTACAAGGTTGCAGGCGTACGTGCCGCGCCTAATACACCCTGATCAAACAGGTTTTGTACCAGGCAGGGAAGCCAGAGACTGCACACTCAGAGCGTTCTCAATACAGGCATTGGCGCTTAAAGAGAAGACGGAACTACTAATGCTCTCAACAGACGCCGAAAAGGCATTTGACCGGGTGACCTGGAGCTTTATGATGGCAACACTGCATAAAGTCGGCCTGGGGAGGGGAATGATAGCTTGGATAGCTGCGCTTTACGCTGACCCTAGTGCCAGAGTGAGGGTGAATGGTGCGCTCACAGACACCTTTCCCATCCACAACGGAACCCGACAGGGCTGCCCATTGTCGCCGCTTTTATTTGCCCTCTCATTGGAACCATTTTTGGACAGGATACGGCAAACCCCAGAGATTCGAGGGTTTAAACACGGAGACCAGGAGCACAAGGTGGCCGCATATGCTGATGATATGCTTTTCTTCGTGGACAACCCGGTCGACTCCATGCCGATCTTGATGCAGGAATTCGACATATATGGCCAGGTATCAGGTCTGAAGCTTAATCAAACTAAATGCGAACTGCTGAATATACAGACCCCAACGACAGTGCGAGAGCGGATCGCACGCGAGTATCCCTTTCACTGGTGCTCAGAACAGATGCGATACCTGGGAATCTGGATACCCAACAATCCGAAAGAGCTATATACCAGGAACTACGTACCCCTCCTGCGAACAATCCTGCTCGACCTAAAAAACTGGAATTATGACCATATATCCTGGCAAGGACGCATAGCGGTGATTAAAATGAATATCTTACCACGGCTGCTTTACTACTTTAACACCATTCCCTGGCACATACCATCAGAATTCTTCGCAACTCTTAAATCGGCAGTAATAAAATATGTCTGGAAAGGAGAGAGAGCAAGACTCAGCTACGACAAGCTATGCCTACCAAAGAACTGGGGCGGACTAGCGTTACCCGATATACGCAAATACTTCCAGGCCGCGGTATTACAACGGATTAGGGACTGGCACGTAGCGTCTGAAAACAAACTGTGGGCCGCATTGGATAGAGAAAGCACAAACAAAGCCCTTCACATGTATACATGGCACAGCTCGGCAGATGCAGCAACAAAACTAGGCAATTCATCACCCATTGTACAAACGCTGAAGACATGGTCATCCTTGAGGCAGAACCAACATCTCTCCCCACAACCAAGCCCATTGATTCCGATAACACACAATACTGCGATAGGCGGGGGGCTACACCGATCTGCTTGGCCGATTGAGGGAGAAGGAGAGTATATCCCTATGTCAGAGGTCCTGAGCAATACCGGACTGCGAAACCTGCGAGAATGGAACACGATGACACAACAGACGCTGATGCACAGATTTCGGTACACACAATTACGGCATTTCTACTTCAACCTCCCCAACAGGGCAGCGATTCACAGAGAACAGACTTGGTTCGAAAACATCTGCGTGGCCAACACTGGATGGTAGGGTATCGCTCATCTACCAACAATTGATAACAGGAGACCTCACACGGAAAAATGCGTTTAAGAGGCAATGGGAAGAGCTGACAGCTAGGGCGTACACTGAGGCACAATGGGAACAGATATTAATCCTGCAACACAAGAGCTCCATAAGCACCAGATATCAAGAGGTTAACTTTAAACTAATCTCTCACTGGTATAGGACCCCATCTTTATTACACAGAATTTTTAGAGGAACCTCAGATACATGTTGGAGGTGTGAGTCCCAAACAGGCTCTTTACGGCACATCTGGTGGGATTGCACGCTAATCAAGCCATATTGGGAGGACATAAAAAGGGAAATGAGGATAATTCTAGGAGATCTGCCGGACTTTAGCATAGAAATGGCCCTACTGCATTACACAGAAGGCTCGATAGCCCAATACAAGAGATCGATATTACGGCACCTGCTTAACGCAGCGAAAGCAGCTATACCTGTCAAATAGAAACAGACCCAACCACCGACCGTCACGGAGTGGCTACAGAGAGTTGAGGAAATACACACTGCTGAGGCGCGGTACGCAGAACTAATAGGAAGAAGCACCAAACACGTCGATATCTGGACCCCATGGTATCTATACCTCTCACGTCCCGGAACTAGGGAGGCACAGCACGCACCATAACACCGGGGGTCTGAGAGGACCCGGCGCACCCCGACACGTGCTATCCATCATGTCTCCCCCACCCCTACTCCTGACCCCTCTCCCCCCCTCCTGCCCCTGCCCTCCTTTCCTTTTCCCCTCTGCATCTAATCAACTTCACGTAACTTCTTTTCCTTTTCTGAGGGCTTGGGTAGATGCGGCTTGTCCTGCCCCCGAGGAGGCCAGAGTCGGGAAGGCCCCGAACGAGTCGCTAAACGATATATAGCCACGACACGAAGCAGCTCCCATAGATATGAGTCACCGACTTATATAACAGCTGACTGAGAGAGATGGAACGGGACCAGACAAGCAGAGAACTAGTTCTCAAACAAGACACAATTACCTGCTGGGAAGACACAAACTAACACCTGTCCCAGGACAGACTGGGGCGACTAGACGCAGGCAGAACGTACAACTGATCAGGGAGATACACGAACGCACAGAACCAGTCAAGCCAAAGTTTCTTACGCAATACTCCCCCGAGGCAGCTTTCTCTAAGAGATCCCTGGCTAACGTTAGGATTAAGGGAATCACTGTCGCAACAGCAACATGTGAGGATCTGGAACCCGAATTACGGATTCCATTACAATAGAATTAATAAAGCAAATCATTCACTATACTAGGTTCCATAACCTATGTGCCAACTATCATTACTCATTGACGCAATTGCTCCCCTGCTACAAGTGTCAAATATTTTTAGTAATACACCTATTACCCCATTTTTTCCGTCAGACCAGTAAGCTTAAATCTACAGCAGAATTTTAAAGTTTGGTAGAATGTAGCTGCCCGTTTCTAACTAACTAGCTTGTCATTATTGCTATGGCTTCAGCTTCAGAAATGCACACTCACCTACAGCTGTTCAACCTACCTGCATCTCAATGATTGCTGTTATGACATTTGCAAATGTTACGTAACTGAAAGATACCAATGCTCATTATTTGTATCGTTATTCAAATTGTTCATCTTATTTCTATGCCCATGTGCACTGTTTTGGTGTATGTATCTATATTGTACTCACATGGACGACAAATAAAGAATTTACAAAAAAAAAGGAGTAGAGGAATAACAATGTTGTCTAATGATCTTTAGGTGTTTGGCCTGGGGCTTGTGCTGATTGGGGAACAAATTGGTGACATTAGTAATGTTATAGATGACTAAAACAAGGCTATTCTTAGACAGCACATGAACTCCTAGTCATTGTCATCAGACCAATCCTGGGAAGTCGCAGAATCTCCAATAATGTTGCGGTCTCGGACATAAGGGGCAGGCCCATCATAACGAGTGCATTCAGAGATGGCTTTCTGTACAGCACCGGTATAAGAACGGCTATTCACAAACTGGTTACCTTTGTGTCCCTTGTCCTGTGACCTCACTTATTAATAGTTTGGATTCAACGAGTTACCAGGAATAGAAAAATTCTCCTATTCCCAGCATGCTTACAGTGAGCTCATTCAATAGCTTTTTTCTTCTCTGTGTTAATTACATTATATATAGATAACGATGCTAATTTTGACACCATTACATACCTTGTGATGCAGCGGCATCCCCATCCCCCACACTCTGTTCACATTTTGATTTCTATATGATAACGACTTTTATCTTTATCTAGGAATCATTCTGTGAAACATGGTCTACAATTTAAACCATTTTAAAAATAATTCTGTTAGATGAAAGGAAAATGTGTTTAGCGGTAATTAAAATCACTACTTTATGAATGTTAAAAAACTGACAGAGATTTGCCTACAACTTTATCTTTAAGTTACGCAACTGGGTGTCCTGGAGTTTCAGTGACCGTCCTTATTTTAATACCTCTCCAATCAGTGTTTTAACATCTTGTACTGTACGTGTTGCTATTTAAAGCTGCAGTATTGTGCATTGTTCCCTTAATGACTGATAGTTACTGAAAGGTCTTGCCCCCCCCCCCACCCCTCTGTGATGGCCAGCAGTATCTGCAGAACCACCAGTCGCCCTGTCTCTTGTTAAATTATTTCATTGTTGTGTGCTGGACACGAGATCCCAGACTGGTATTGGGACAGTGTCAGGACAAATGCCAAATGTCTGGAAGGATCTGATTGTATCAATAAAGTTTGAATCAACTGTGAATGAATCAGATCAAAGTCCTGGGCAGCCACTCACCTCAGCAGCAAATGTCTTCTCTCTCTTTTAAAGTGACACTTTGTATTCCTTGTGTGTCAATCAAACTAACATGTCCTGATGAACGTTCTCAAACGTCGAAATTTTTCTTTTTTTTCCTATGTATTTTTTGGGATATATATTAAAGGACCACTCTAGGCACCCAGACCTCTTCAGCTTAATGAAGTGGTCTGGTTAACCTATTTTTTCATAAACATAGCAGTTTCAGAGAATTTGCTATTTTTATCAATGGGTTAAGCCTTCCCCCATTCCCTCTAGTGGCTGTCTCATTGACAGCCACTAGAGGCGCTTGTGTGCTTCTCACTGTGATTTTCACAGTGAGAGCACGCCAGCGTCCATAGGAAAGCATTGAGAATGCTTTCCTATGTGACCGGCTGAATGCGCTTGCAGCGCATGCGCATTCAGCCGACGGGGCGGATCGGAGGAGGAGAGGAGGCAGAGAGCTCTCCGCCCAGCGCTGGAAAAAGGTAAGTTTTTTTTAACCCCTTTCCCCCTTCCAGAGCCGGGCGGGAGGGGGTCCCTGAGGGTGGGGGCACCCTCAGGGCACTATAGTGCCAGGAAAACAAGTGTGTTTTCCTGGCACTATAGTGGTCCTTTAAAGAAGATTATTGAAAGAAATCCCAGGAGTGCTGGCCAAAATTTTGTGTGTGTGTGTGTGTGTGTGTGTATATATATATATATATATATATATATATATATATATATATATATATGTAGTCTTCATTCAGGTCTTGGTTAAAAGTAGCGTTTATTTCCTCATAGTTAAAAGGACTCTATAGTCACCAAAACAACCTTAGGTTATTGAAGCAGTTTTGGTGTATAGATAATTTCCCTACAGTGTCGCTGCTCAATTCTCTGCCATTTAGGATTTATTGCACTTTGTTTATGCACCCTAGTCACACCGCTCTGCATGTGACTTGCACAGCCTTCCTAAACACTTCCTGTAAATAGTCAGCTAATGTTTATACTTCCTTCATTGCAAATTCTATTTAATTTAAAATGTATTATCCCCTGCATGGTTAATATATTACTAGACCCCACAGAAGCATTCTGTGCATGACTAAAGTTCACTTTACAGAGCAGGCAGGCAATAAGAACTTTTAAAGTAAGTTACATCTAATTGAAAGTGAAACGTCTGGGACTGAAACGACCTCTTGCATCACTATATGCACTTTATGCAGACTACCATACTTTATATTTCTATTTATTCATGTAACTACCACTTTGGCACCCATCATTTACCGTTTTCAGTTTGTGGAGTGTTGGAGCCTGAGTGCAGAGAATTGCCTTTATTTATATGTATGTATGTATATGTATATATATATATATATATATATATATATATATATATATATATATATATATACACACACATACAGAAAATGTGTCACTCACCCTCTGTATTGTGTATTAAAGTGCCTGGGTGTTATCCTTGCATGTGTGATAAGATAAAAAGGTAAGGGGTGTACTTACAGGTCCGTTTATGTTGAAACACAGTTTTGGAGGTTTATTCTGCACAAGTCATTACATTATGGTGTCTAATTGATGTTTTCACCCCCCACAGGACACCCCACAGCATCAGACAGTTTAAAGGACCATTTCCTGCCGAGTGACCTGTGATGGGCTGAGACTGTCAGCTGATGACTTTCAGCCTATCACAACGCTCATTGCTGGTATGAACTGGTATGGTTAGAAGGAAGTAATCTGTGATTTAACCACACCTACAGTGGGGGTGGAGCTATGGGAAGCCAGGGGCCCTCATTCAGTGTTAAACTGCCTGAAAATGGTTTCACACTGAATGGAGGGCCACGTGACTCCAGGCACTATAATCACTTCAATAAGATGGAATGAATATAGTGCCTGCAGTGTCCTTTTAACATTGTGGCTATCGGTAGGTAGGTAGGTTGAGCTATATCTGAGCTGCGCAGGCTTTCAGGGCAGGGCTGCCATTCTCTCTGTGCTTTTCAGCAAAGTGCTGCCCTGTAATATGAGGAGGAAAATAAATTGTTTAACCAGGTCGGGATCACGCAGGAAAAGCTTAAATAATTTCCCTGCTGCAGCTTGTGAATGCTACATGTAGTGCCCAGCATTATGCAGAGGTTACCCGCGTACCAGACAATGCGGTGGATCCTCGAAGCATGGAGATGTAGGTGGTTTCTTTCTAGCCTCTACACACCGCATGTATTTAGGGATTGGCTACCTGGAAGGTGTGTGTTTCTTTAAATAAATGGCGGTGAATGATACTGGCTTGTATTGCTGAAGGTGTTAAACTGAAGAGGGCTTTAATTCGTCCATGTGAAGAGCATTAAGTAGAGAGTTGATGGTGTCCTAATGTGTAGGCAGACCCTCTGAGCACTGGTAATGGACCCTAATGAGCTCACAGCGATCCCTCATTGATTGCTATTAATATTTATTACTTAGATCAGTCTTCCTGGCCTTCTGGGGAGACAAAATCCCCATCCCACATCCTACATATAATGCTTTCATTTGCTAGAGCTGATGATTCTGTAATAAATTATGGAGTTTAAACTGTATGGCAGAGGACATTATAAACACCATATCCACTGCAGCTCGGTGACCTGCTCTCAGCCTTTTAACACTGTCATGGTTGAATGAATTCGACATTGAAAACACGGAAGTGTAAATTCATTATCAGTGCCTCTTGGCAGGGGGCGGTCTCTGGGTGCTTGTAAATGTTTTGACAATAAACCCGGGGAAGGCACCCAGAGACACTTGGCAACATAACTCCTGCGCTGAGCTGTTATAGTTTTTGTTTTTTCTCCAGTTTGGCAAAAATAAATTCATGTATATAGTTTGTAAATTTCAGCGCACGTTTTGCATTTAATCATGACTTTTACTGGCCGGTTGGATGCCGCAGTACATATGGGAAACACTATATAAAAGTAAGAATAATTTTAGCTTGGACTTTGAGGTCATGTCTGGGACAGGAAGGGGAATCTTTAGCAGAAAGCATACACTCGAGTTTGTGAGCGCAAAACAAAACTGCAAACAGGATGTCTAAATGGAAGGGGGCGCCTCCAATGTCCTAAAGATAAAGGTGCAGTAATTGCATTTCAGGCTGTTTTGATCACAATGCTTCTGAAAGACCCATCTTTATACTGGCTGATGGGCTTTGCTTAAAAGATATTTTCATACATTTTGCCGGTGATGAGAACACAGATATTATATATATCATTTCTGGACCTTTGAACTAGCACATTTCCATCACATTATTAGGGGATTAACACAAACGATGATGAAATCTGTCAGGTTTTCCTTGATAAAGTCACTCTAAGTCACAGGAAAACATGTGTGGGCCAGTTGTTTTTCTTGGAAACCACTAAAATAGGAAGTGGAGACGTGCGGTTCTGATTAATTTATTGGTCATCGAAGACCAGATTTAAAGTGGAGTTAACCGTTTGGTGTCTTCATGATTAGCAGTAACACAGAGGAGTTATCTTGTCATCTCGTGGCTATATGGACCACCGGATACAACAAGACACTCTGTGGCATCTTATTAGGAACATAGAGGGGGTTTTAGGGACAGGAAGCAGTAGGGGGATATTGAAATTCTTCCAAAACATAAAAGGCTACATGTACCATTCATCCCCCCCCCCCCCTTTTACTTATTCCCACAGACATCACAAGATCTGGATTTTGCATGTCACGAGGGGGTGGGGTGGTGGGATTCAGGTCACAGGACCAAATCCTCACATTGGACAAACTGAAATCGCACAGAGCAAGCCAGCATAGGATGTGTTTTTAATAGCAGGCAGTGTGCTCCTTGTTACAGACATAGGAGCTCGCTTGTCCAGCTGTTAGACAGCCCTTTAATTCTCTGCCAGCCTCGGGCATTCAGCATTTTGTAACCACATGTTAAACAGAGATATAATGAACAGATACTGCAGTTTAAATACACATTCCTGTAAGTCTTATTGCTGTGGAGCTCTGTGATACACACTGCACATTACTGTGCGTTTTATTGCTGTGGAGCTCTGTGATACACACTGCACATTACTGTGCGTTTTATTGCTGTGGAGCTCTGTGATACACACTGCACATTACTGTGCGTTTTATTGCTGTGGAGCTCTGTGATACACACTGCACATTACTGTGCGTTTTATTGCTGTGGAGCTCTGTGATACACACTGCACATTACTGTGGAGCTCTGTTATATACGTATAAACTGGGAACACTATGAAGAAGCACAGGATTTTGGAATTTGGGTTCCAAATATATAAATGTGTGTCTCTAGTCGCCAACACAGAGCGAGATACATTTGTTTTTGCTCCGAGTTTCTCATTAACACTTTGTGGTGCCCAGAGACACCTGGAATAGACATTCATCCTGTTGTACTTTAAACACAGACAGGGAAGTGATTTCATTCAGGATTTTCTTGTCAAAATATACCCGCTGACCATCTAGTGTAGTGTGTATACTGATCTGATGATTAATTAGCAGGGGACTGTTTGCTATAATGCGGTGATTACAGCACTTGGCTGGGAAAGTACAAGGGGTGTTCTAGATCCTAGCGTTGTCTATAACAATGTATGTCTTACTCTCAATCTCAAGTTATTGCTGTCCGTCCATAACAATGTATCTCTCCCCCTCCAGTCATTACTGTCCATAACAATGTATCTCTCCAGTCACTACTGTCCATAACAATGTATCTCTCTAGTCACTACTGTCCATAACAATGTATCTCTCCAGTCACTACTGTCCATAACAATGTATCTCTCCCCCTCCAGTCATTACTGTCCATAACAATGTATCTCTCCCCCTCCAGTCATTACTGTCCATAACAATGTATCTCTCCAGTCACTACTGTCCATAAAAATGTATCTCTCCCCTCCAGTCACTACTGTCCATAACAATGTATCTCTCCCCTCCAGTCATTACTGTCCATAACAATGCATCTCTCCAGTCACTACTGTCCATAACAATGTATCTCTCCAGTCACTACTGTCCATAACAATGTATCTCTCCCCTCCAGTCACTACTGTCCATAACAATGTATCTCTCCCCTCCAGTCACTACTGTCCATAACAATGTATCTCTCCCCCTCCAGTCATTACTGTCCATAACAATGTATCTCTCCCCTCCAGTCACTACTGTCCATAACAATGTATCTCTCCCCCTCCAGTCACTACTGTCCATAACAATGTATCTCTCCCCCTCCAGTCATTACTGTCCATAATAATGTATCTCTCCAGTCACTACTGTCCATAACAATGTATCTCTCCAGTCACTACTGTCCATAACAATGTATCTCTCCCCTCCAGTCATTACTGTCCATAACAATGTATCTCTCCCCCTCCAGTCACTACTGTCCATAACAATGTATCTCTCCAGTCACTACTGTCCATAACAATGTATCTCTCCAGTCACTACTGTCCATAACAATGTATCTCTCCCCCTCCGGTCACTACTGTCCATAACAATGTATCTCTCCCCCTCCGGTCACTACTGTCCATAACAATGTATCTCTCCCCCTCCAGTCACTACTGTCCATAACAATGTATCTCTCCCCCTCCGGTCATTGCTGTCCATAACAATGTATCTCTCCCCCTCTGGTCATTGCTGTCCATAACAATGTATCTCTCGTTCTCCCCCTGCAGACATTGCTGTTCTGGGCGTTGGCATTTGCTCTTTGTGCCGCCATCAACCTCCTCTTCCTGACAGTCTGTCTGGTCTGTTTCTGCTGCTGCAAGAAAGACGAACAGACGGAGACCAAGAATATCAGCTCCTGCTGCATTACGTGGACGGCCGCCATCTCTGGCCTGCTCTGCTGGTGAGAGTCCCATAAAGTGTACCCCAACCTTCTGTAATATCAGGTACCGGGGACATGCCTGATCAGTTCACTAAATGGAGAACTAGGAAGAACTAGGAAGAAGTAGCTGAGCGGGAGAGTTTCAATTTTTGACTACTTTGGCCTGAAGGTTGTAATACCTTTGATAATCCTCCACCATTCACAGTTTCATGAATAAACCCTGCTTTTCTAATTAGTCAACTTAATTCTAAATTCATATTTAATAAAAAAATAAAATTAATTAATTAAAGGGAAATTATAGGCAAGGGTGAAAGTGTAAAGGGTTACTCAAACACCACGACCACTTCAGTGTTGTGAAGTGGTCACAGTGGCTGGAGCTGTATGTGCAGTGTTTTGAAGTGGTCACAGTGGCTGGAGCCTGTATGTGCAGTGTTTTGAAGTGGTCACAGTGGCTGGAGCCTGTATGTGCAGTGTTTTGAAGTGGTCACAGTGGCTGGAGCCTGTATGTGCAGTGTTTTGAAGTGGTCACAGTGGCTGGAGCCTGTATGTGCAGTGTTTTGAAGTGGTCACAGTGGCTGGAGCCTGTATGTGCAGTGTTTTGCTTTGAAACTTTGCCCATATCGAGTTTAACCACTTTGCTACCATAGGTGTAACTCCACCACCGGCAGCAACATTGAGATGTTGTCAGCCAGGCCGAATTATGTGAGTATTCCTGTGCACAGAGTTGCATTCATTCGCTGAGAGCGGTCATCTGATGCTCTCAGACAATGAATGGCCTGCGCAGTCATCTTTCAGTTTCTGCAAAGCTGCATAATTCGGATACTTGTCACCTGCCATGTAGGATTCTCGGCTTCTAGCGGGTACCCAGGTCACAGGACACAAGTGGCAAGTCAGTGGATAACATTACCAGTAAACGGTTACATCACTTGGAGCCAAAGGCAGAACTTCTGTTTGTGGACCCTGTCTTCACTCCTTCTGTGCCTGGATATTAATGGAATAATATAGGAGGTAATAATAAGGAAAAAGGAGCTGATCCAGGAGCCTCAAAAGACAAGGATAAGGGGCTGGTAGATTAGCTCCAAGAACAGGCCCACCGTTACTCTCACTGAGGATGAGGGATGATCCACAGGTAGTATGAAAGGGTAAAAAAAATATTGGACCAGTGAAGGCCTTAAGGAGAGAGTAACAATGAAAAGGAGAGGATGCCCTACGAGCCGTTAGTATACACGCTGGGAGTGTGTGGAGCTAGGGGTTCTGACATTATTTGGATTTTTTAGACACATTGTGTGTCTGTAGTTGGACCTTAGCTCGTTTGTACATATATCTACACTAATTTGTTACCGGCTATTCTTTCATCCTTAGAAGTATTACAAGTAGGACATCTCTCCTTTTCATTGTTACTTTCTCCTTAGGGCCTTCACTGGTCCAATACATATAGATTCCCCCCCATTAATGGAATAAGCTTTGACATCTCTCCCTCCCTCCTTCCTTTCTTCTCTTTATTGTCCTCCAGTACTTCTATGGGGAGAGTTAATATTTATGGTCATGCTGAATACAGCTGAAAGGGAGCTATCTTTTGCCGTGGGCCTAAATAACAAGGCTGATATCACTATTTATTTGAAAGCTGGGTGCACTGGTTCCTAAATTGGCATAACCAAAATATGACTAGCTCTCCAGACTGCCCAGGTGTCTGGTGCAATACATTCACTGATGTTTTGTTGGAACATGCAAGTTGTTGTCTTATTTCTCCTGGAAGCCTTTGCATTGCTGTTTGGCGTTTTGATGACGTCACAGCGTTTTGCATTTTCCTGCCCCTTCATGTTGCTGGAGTTTCCTGCGCACAGCAGGGGTTTCAGCCTGGCCCATGAATCACTTTGATTAAATTTTGCTCTCTCCCGAGCTTTAGCTAGAGGATTGTGTTTATAATCCGGACCAGCCGTGAATTGCTGATCTTCGCGTTGGGATCGGGAGGATGTGAAGGGGAAGTGGCAGGTCAGCATGACAGCAGGAGTCTCAGAAATCTCTGCTGCTTGCATGTGGAGCAGTGATAACACACTGCCATCATGTTTTTTTCACAATATAGTGGTGATTAGCATTTTGGTGTAATTTGCTATCTACCAGCGCCCGCTAAGATAATATATCCCTGGCTGTACAGGCGTGATCTATTGCTTGTGCGTCAGTCCCTCTAGGTCCCCCCAGTGTCACACTTTGGAAAAGATGAGTCTTGTCCATCTGTCTAGAGTGCTGCCCTAGGGACACCTCTCCTGGAATGATGGGTGTTTTCCCTTTAGTATTGTAAATATGTCTGATTAAAAACAGACTGGCTATGGAAAGATGCCTTCTAAAACCAGTAGCCATTATGTACCCCATCTGTCTCCCCCATCCTTGAGTGTCCCATTAATTCTAAAACCCTAGACTTTCCTGTAACTTTGTCCCAACAGCATTGAAAGAAAATAAATCTCACTATTAAAGTCTGTTTTAATAAACACGCTTTGTATTAGGAGACAGATGTCAAATCCTTCATAAAATACATGTTTTTTTCCTTTATCAATGTTTATTTTGTTACTTTGTAACGGTGCCAATCAGAAATGGCGTCTAATTTTCCAGAAGATTTCACATGCGCGTAATACCATAACCTACAAAGCCAAGGTTTCAAGACATGCGTGTAATACCATAACATACAGAGCCACGGTTTCAAGACATGCGTGTAATACCATAACATACAGAGCCACGGTTTCAAGAGGTGTGTAATACCATAACATACAGAGCCACGGTTTCAAGACATGCGTGTAATACCATAACATACAGAGCCACGGTTTCAAGAGGCGTGTAATACCATAACATACAGAGCCACGGTTTTAAGAGATGCGTGTAATACCATAACATACAGAGCCACGGTTTTAAGACATGCGTGTAATACCATAACATACAGAGCCACAGTTTCAAGACATGCGTGTAATACCATAACATACAGAGCCACAGTTTCAAGACATGCGTGTAATACCATAACATACAGAGCCACGGTTTCAAGACGTGTGTTACCATGCTTACAAAATAATGCACAGGTTGGATGTCACTGGTAACACAGAGCAATAATGGTCTATCACTTTATTTTAAAGCAGTTTCCTAGCAACCACTACGGTTATTTAGTCACAAAATATAAATGGCTGCTCCCTGTAGCCCTGTTTTGCCGCTTTCATGTCCTATATATACAATAGGGTTACAATATATTGTGGTGATTGCTAGCACAGAATATTGCATGTTTTATATGGATAACAGTCTGATATCTGTACAGCCATACAGCCAGTAACAGGCAGTATATATGTAGCACACAGTATATTATTTTGCTTTTCCTTTGTCATGGTGTTCAATGAACTAGTAACTTTATGCAGAGCTTAACACACTGTGTGCCATGGGAGTCAAAGGTGGCCGGTATTCATGGGACTTTTATATAAAGATCTACAGTTTTACCTCTTTATTGGTTCCTAAATAAATAATAATAAATCATTCTGTCTGAGCACGGATGTGCATGTTCCTCAACTTTCCATATATTCAGGTTAATTACCCTTTTAAGCTTTTACTTGTTAATCTTCTTTGATTCAACTGCTCAGTCACGGTCACCTAAACATATGTTATAATACCGTTCAGCATCAAAGGAAATCCTCATCGTCTCCTAAATTGACTATGGCACCCTGTGTTCATCAGCATACCCCTCTCCAGCTCGCGCAGATTCCATTGCTTGCCTGCTTCCTGTCTTTGTCTCTTGCTGGCTATAGTTTGCTATAGTTTGCATTTTCCCCCTATTACAGAAGCGTAAATTTAAAACTCTTCCCTAATTTGATCTAAACTTCCTCATTTTATCTTCAAAGTGTGTGGTAGTTCTTCACAGAGATTAACCTACATTCCCCTTCATTCACCACATTCCCACACTTAGCTGTGCTTAGGACAACTGAGGTTAAAAAGGCGTTGTTGGATATAGGGGCTCTCTAAGTCATTGTGTTAAAAAGAATATGAGGTCATTAAAAAGCAGAGTGTCGCTACAGCGTGAAATGCTCTGCGTACGCCACACTTAACCCATCGGAGGTGATAGTGGGGACTTGGCATTAGAACCTACCTGCTTTTGAGATGCTCTGGACTGTAACTCCTATCATTCAGCCAGAAGAAGACTGTTTACATAACCTTTAACGCATGTAACCTCCCCATAAGACAGACACAGACAGACCTCTCTCTACATGGATCGTAAAACTTCAACTAAATACTCGAAACCCCAAGTAAGAATTGGGAGTAGGTATAACGTAGACAAAATAGGAACTCCTGCAGACCATTAATAATGGCTTTCTTTTAGTCCCCATTATTTTTTTTTATTTTTTTTGCTATTTATGTCTTAAAATGTATAATTGCTAAAAAAAATTAAAATAAATAAATTGCAGTGCAAAATGCTAGAAATAGTGACAGTGGCTAATGAGCGAGGCAGTGCGAGGATTGCTCTTGGGTTCTGAAATAGGGCTGCTGGTACAATCCTGTTATATAACAAAACCTTGGGCTGGTTTTTAACAGCCGTGCCTTTAAATAGCAACATGTATTCCTGGCTGAACAAAGAACTCTTCATTATCCGGCTGGGAAGAGAACGTTGGACAGGGGTTAAAATCGAAATAGACAGCAGAGAGTGAAAAATTCCCTAAACCTTTCTGTGCCAAAAAAAATCTGAGTATTGCTTGTGGTTACCAAGTCCATATCGCTTCTCAGGCTTGGCTTGGGGCAGGTATGAGAAACGTCCTTCTGAGCTCTAGTGATGGGAACTAGTGAAATATCCAGGGGGTCTAAATAACACATTAGTCTGCTTTATTGGGAATAGCTGCAGTAGTTAGTATATTATAGCCAGAACGTTAAACCTACTGCCAGGTGAAGTGTATCACATTGATTATATCGTTACAATGACACCTGTCTGGGGGTGCGATATATTAGGCAGGAGGTTAACAGTCAGGTCTTATATTTCATGTGTTGGAAGCAGGAAAAATGGGCAAACGAAAAGATCTGAGTGATTTTTGACAAGAACCAAATAGTGATGGCTACACAACTGGGTCAGAGCGTTTTCATCTCTTAATTGTGTGTGTGTGTTTTTTTTTCCTTTTATTTCCATTGCATTAATAAACTTGTCCTTTAAGATTGCTGTCCAAGTATTTCTCAATCCATCGATGGACTTATTTCGTATTGCGGACTTTCTCCAAGATTGCAGAGCATTGTGGGAGATGTAGTTACTGTTGGCTCTACCGATTGCCCAAATCACCGCTTTAAAAAATGAAATAAGCGAATTTACAGTCATTCGTCAGTGATGCTGGATTTTAGTCATTTCTACCATAGATAGACCTGTTCACGTAATGCAATTAAAAAGGTTTGTTGGGCAGCAGTGCTCCTATTCTCCCACAGTACGAGGAGCTAGACTCTGCCGTGATAAAACGTATCTCTGTTTAGCCTGGGGGCTGCATTGTATTTTTCAATGTGTCACTGGCGGTTAATTCCGCTATGGCAATCTACTGCCAACTAAGTACGTTTCTCCCCCCTCCTCCTTAATAACACAGGTGCAGTATTTGTTTTCTGGCGCTAGAAGAGTTAATCGTTGGAGTGCTTTAATTGGGTTTAATTGAGGACAAGTTCCAGACCATCCCATGGAGCTCCGATAAATTAGATTGTTTATTTATAAAAGCATCAAAGTACTGTATAGCTGGAAGGAAATGGGGTGCAATCCATGGGGTATTTATTCACTAAATTGGGGATCGCCAGCTATTCAATGTGAATTACAAAATTTTTACTTAAAATTTAAAATTCACTTTAGTCAATAACTCTGCCTAGGAAAGAGAGCACCAAGAGAATTACGCACAAGAGCTTACAATCTAGGAATGGGGGTGAGAATGATTCAGGGGGTGTCACTGGGCTCAGTATAGGTTCCAGTATGTTCTGGATGTAACCACAGTGAAATATTGTGGAGATTTAATGAAAATGTTAGTTCAGGTTTTTTTTTAACTGTGGTTCGTGGCAGTTCACATCTAAACCTTGAATGCCCCCAGCGTGTCCCTGCTCTGTCTGGACGGATATTTAAGGTCAGAGTTAAAGAATTTACAGCACTGCAGATGCTGTTAAAGTCCTGTACAGCTCCTTTTTACGTTTCCTTGGTCTCCTCCTTCGAAGGGGCTCTTCAAATGTAACGCCAATTCTCTGGGATTGTTAGCAAACTGTTTTTATCCCGAATAATTCTTGAATGGTTTCGTTATACGTCGTATGTCTTATTCTGAGTGCTGTATCAGTGTATTGGCATGTGTTCCTGTACATTCTGGGTTTTTTCTATTTCTGCGAATGGAGTTACCTGACCAGAACGTGTGCTGGAGTATTATGTAACACATGTACTGATATATTCTACTGCTCTCCCAATTTCTCTCTTCTTTATATAAGAAATGTAAAAAATAAAAGTACTGTGCTGATTCTTCGTCGGCCAGCTTCAGATGGACTAAATGAAATAGAACCCATTCCTGATAGAGGATAATGGGAATTGTAGTCTACCTCCAGTTAGTCGCATGTTGTCAAATTATGAATGACATTGTTTCTGAAAGCACTCCAGATATTTCTGCGGTGCAATATACTTGTAGAGTGGACTAATGAAGGGTAACTCTAGGAACAGTCTCCACATAACGCAGAGCATTTTGGGAAATGTAGTAAGAGGAGAAGTAGATAAAGCCGTTGACCCTCTCTCCTTTTATTTCTAGTGCTGCGGTGGGAATTGGATTCTATGGCAACAGCGAGACAAACGATGGAGTGTATCAACTGACCTACTCCCTGGACAACGCTAACCATACGCTTGCCGGAATCGATTCTCTGGTAAGGATTGAGTTAATAAAAATAACTCATGTATTTTGTCCTCCGACTCCCAGTTGATGATGTGTTACAGTATCTGGTTGACTGACTGTTTTGTCACAACATGACGCCTGTCTTATCTTTATCTCTGCATCAATATATTAAAAGATTAACTTCTTGTCCCTGAATTGCACAAGAACTCAGAGTTGTGACTATAGACCGTCCGGACTATTCACCGCTATCTGTGGGAGAGCGAGATTGGAAGGTGCACTGGAGAGGAGGAAGAGAGGAAAGAAGGACAGATTTAAAGAGTTGGAGAAAGAAGAATGAGAGGGCTGGCTAAGGGTCTTAGAGTGATTGTTTATAGAGATCTGATACAAATCATGGATGCTGCCAGAGACCTAGATCTTGTGTTATTTTATTGCACACTGGATGATGGCCATACTTTCTTCTAGAGATGTTTTTTTTTGTCATTCCAAGCTGGTATTATGTCTTCGTGTGCGAGAACAGAGATGACGCAGTTGGTGTAGCTGTGAGTGACCTTTCATGGACAACATCCTCTACACTAGGATCTCACAGCTGGCGCGGGTATTGCAAAGCTATCAGACCCATGGGAGCTTTGGGCAATCCTGAGCTTTCTCTGATTCCAGTGTCACGGAGCATTCTATAGCCATTTAAATAGACATGCCTCCTAAGTGTCCCTATTCAGTAAGGACAGTCCTTATCATCGGCACAAATCCCTCCGCAGCAATGAACATAGTACAAATCAGCCTCAATACATACTGCAAAAACCAAAGAAAGTTACCTGCGCTCTTTCCCAAATCCCTATGTTTATTTAAGCAAATGGAGATGATTTAGTTTCTCCAATGGCCATGAGAGACTTTAGCCCGCCTGCCACGTCAAGGCAAATCTCTCACGTGGGTCCTACACTAACCTTTCTCCTTGCTTCCTTGAGCTTCTGGCAAAGATATCTCCAATGAGTCAATGATCCCACTAAAACATTGTTCAGTGTTCAGCACCACACCGCCAAAGAGTCCCTGTTTAGGAGGAACAGTCCTTTTTTTGGTCCCAAATTCCTCTGCTCCTCTTTTCTCTCATAATGTCCCTCTTTTCTAGGAGCTCCATATTGTTGGTGTGTCTGACTGTATAACAGAGCTCTACAGTAATAATACTCCCAGTAATGTGGCTGAGTGTATAACAGAGCTCCACAGCAATAATACTCCCAGTAATGTCTTTAAACTACAATAAATGTGTTTGGAAATCAGTCTGTGTAAATAAGATAAATTGTTCTTCTTTTAAATTACACACCCCTAAAATGAAAGTGTCCCTCTTGTCCATGTGAAATGTTGGGAGGTAAGAGACCGCTCTGGATTAAACGATATCGCTGTTTTCCTGTAAGACATTCTGAGCTGGGAGGAGGGGGGGCCTGCTATATTTAGAGATATTAATCCTCTGTTAAAGTGAACTGTTATCCACAAATGTATGAATTTATTAAATCTGCCACTGCCTTATAAACCGTAATCTGTATATTGTGGAAGTTAAACCCCCATTGTTAAAATGCTGGATATGTTTTGACCCCCTGCTGGCTGCATTCTTGATATCTCTATGCGGAACTAATATCTACATAATTTCTCTAACACAGCGTACAGTGACGTCTGCCTTTGTCTGACCAGATGTTAGTGGACTACATTTCCCAAGATCCTCGACTAACCTTGGGAAATGCATTTCACTCTTGTCTGGGGAGCAAAGGTAACAGTTACTGGTATAAATTAAATTGTATGTCCTGTGATATTGGTCTGAGGTGTGCACTCTCTGCATCTCTGATATTAGTACAGAGTACTGCGTCTGTAACCAAGTGAAATCCATATAATTAATAGAATGTATTAGCTTTATTTAGGATATTATATCTGCGCTACGTTTAGCATATTATATCTGCGCTGTTTATTATATTAGTGCTGCGGTAAGGATATTATATTAGCGCTGCGTTTAGGATATTATATTAGCGCTGCGTTTAGGATATTATATTAGCGCTGCGTTTAGGATATATTAGCGCTGCGTTTAGGATATTATATTAGCGATGCGTGTAGGATATTATATTAGAGCTGCGTGTAGGATATTATATTAGAGCTGCGTTTAGGATATTATATTAGCGCTGCGTTTAGGATATTAGCGCTGCGTTTAGGATATTATATTAGCGCTGCGTTTAGGATATTATATTAGCGCTGCGTTTAGGATATTATATTAGCGCTACGTTTAGCATAGTATATTAGCGCTACATTTAGGATATATTAGCGCTACATTTAGGATATATTAGCGATATGTTTAGGATATTCTATCTGCGCTGTGTTTAGGATTTATTAGCGCTGTGTTTAGGATATTAGCTTTGTGTTTAGGATATTATATTTGCGCTACGTTTGGGATATTATATTAGCTCTATAGAATGTAAGCTCGATTGAGCAGGGTCCTCTTCAACCTATTGTTCCCGTAAATTGTTTTTTTTAATTGTCCTATTTATAGTTAAATCCCCCTCTCATAATATTGTAAAGTCATACGGAATCTGTCGGTGCTATATAAATGGCGTTGATGATAATAGTGCTACGTTTAGGATATTTATATTAGCGTTACGTTTAAGATTATTATATTAGTGCTGTGTTTTGATATATTTGCACTACGTTTAGGATAATATATTAGCGCTTTGTTTAGGTTATATTAGCGCTACGTTTAGGATATTATATGTGTGCTGCGTTTAGGATATTTTATTTTTTTTAATTTTTTTTGTCAATCTGGTTTTATTGAAGGCATATAAGATGGGGTACATAAGAGAAAGCAGGGGAAATGTACGGGTGGTTTACAATATAAGGTTGATACATCATTCAGCAAGAGTACGTTTCATTTCCAGAATAACAATGCCTCATTTTTTTAAGTTTAAACTGTAGTATGAATATACAAGCTATGGATCGTAAGATCCGGTATGTAACATGCTAAATTAACAATGCATTAACTAGTCTTAATGTACCAACAGTATAATACAGTGTAGGTTAAACTGAGGCAGCTGGTATGCATTTGCTAGTCGTATGTTGTATATAGGTAATCCATGTATCCTGCTAACTGTGCCTAAACTGCGTGTTGTAATACAAGCTGAGAGCAAGCAGTTATAATATGTGAACACATTTAATGCGCTTGTGACATAACTGTAGTGCACCATAGTGGGGGATTGCTCAAACTGCACTTAGCTTAATACATGTGTGAGGGATGTGACCGGTGAAGCGTTTAGTGGTGGTGTTCTGCTGGACCCACTGGTGAGTTGCATGAGTTTCTAGTAAGCAGTGTCCTGGTGTGAACTGCAAGTGGAGTCATTTATCTAGTTTGGAAACACGCTGGATTATCCACCAACCTCCCGGAGCCAGTCTGGTGTACTCTATGCAAGAGGATGGGATATGTAATATGGCTACTCAGTGGAGGCTCAATTTAGTGTATCTGCGTGGACAATTCATGCTGTGCCCTAAAGAGTCCTTGGCTGTTGGTGGCATGTAGTGGGGTCGCAGGCTTACGGTCCATCTATCAGCCTGCTGGGGAGGTCGGAGCCATGAGTTGGACGGGTCAACAAGAGGCTGGTGAGTTGTTGGTACAAGGAGGGAGCACTCCAGCCCCAGGCCGGAATGAAGGCCAGCACCTGCAGTCCACAGACTCGGGTTCTCGTGGTCGAGGCCGGATCTACCCTCTGTTGGGTGCCATGGGGTGCTCGGATGTTCTGCCGTCGCCTGCGATGGTCGGGCTTCTGGCGGTGTGGTTGGTGCCGTGGATGTTTCCTCCGGGAGGCCTTCAGCCCAGAAAGGATTGCAGGGCGGGCTGCGACATTGGACTTGTGTGGTTTACCCGATGTAGGGCTTTTCCAGCTCCGCACCTCGTCCCTCCTTACTGTTCCCACCGGGTCAGGTGGTTCCCATCTGCAACATAGCTTCAGGCGCTCCCAGAGCCTGTCTCGTCTCTCAGCGTGCTGCTTTGATGGGCTGGCGCGGGCTTTTGCCACTGAGTTGCGGCCGCCATCTTGTGTGGCCCACTGGCCGCGTTGTTCAGGCTGCGGGGTATAGCTGGGGCTTGTGGTGTCTTTTGCCCTGGTTTGGTGGGGACCGAGATGACCCCCGCCGGTCCAAGGGGGGGGGGGGGGAAGGGGACCCATGTCGAGGTTGTCGCTTAATATGGCCCCAGGAGAGCGGCTGTCTCCCCCGTGGTCCGTTTGTCTCGATGCGTGGTATTCCTCGCTGCTAGGCTCCGGTTTCTGCGGTCGGAGCTGCAAGCTTCGCGTACCGTTAGGTGCCGCTTCAGGTGCTGGTTATCCTTCTCAGTCTGGTAGGCTGTTCCAGGCTCAGTAGGTCGCCGCTAGGGCTCAGATTATGCCCATTGCCACCGGAGCATTTAGCATGTGCATCCGGCCATCTTGACGGTCAGGCTCGCCCCGCGTTTAGGATATTATATGTGCGTTGTGTTTAGGATATTGTATGTGCGCTGTGTTTAGGATATTATATGTGCGCTGCGTTTCGGATATTATATAAGCGCTGCATTTAGGATGTTATATTAGCGCTACGTGTAGGATATATTTGCGCTATGTTTAGTATATTATATTAGCGCCATGTTTAGGATATTATATTAGCGCTACGTTTAGGATATTTGCGCTACGTTTAGGATATATTAGCGCCATGTTTAGGATATTATATTAGCGCTACGTTTAGGATATTATATTTGCGCTGCGTTTAGGATATTATATGTGCGCTGCGTTTAGGATATTATATGTGCGCTGCGTTTAGGATATTATATGTGCGCTGTGTTTAGGATATTATATGTGCGCTGCGTTTAGGATATTATATTAGCGCCGTGTTTAGGATATTATATGCGCCCTGCGTTTTAGGATATTATATGCGCCATGTTTAGGATATTATATGTGCGCCATGTTTAGGATATTACAGTTGCACAGACAATCTCCTTTTCTCAGGCCGCCCGCTTCCCTAAGTGGGTATTGTAAAAAGAATCAAATGATGTTACTGATGGGTTCCTCAATTTACTCATTATGGGGCCGGAGTGTCTGTCAGCTGAAAGCCGATTTAATTTATCTGCTTTCAGATGTGAAAAGCTGCATCCACTACAGACCTCAGAACCTATTACTCGCTGTGTAATCAACCTCACATCTCTTATTTCCGCTCGCCAGACCGCAGAGCGCTCATACAATACCCTATTCTCCTCTACCCTCCCTGGCTAACCCAGCTGCTGGCCTACCCTCCCCCTCTCCCAGCACTGCTTTCTCAAACTGGGATTTAAATCTTCCCTGGGGACCAGTTTCCAGCTGCTGCTTTTTTTTTGAACCCTCTCAGACTGGGCATAGAACAGGGCAGAGGGTAACACCGTGAATCCTTAACCCCTTTATCATCACAAGGGGACAAGCAAATCCTATTGCCGTCCTGTCTTATATGGGGTGTTATCGGTGTTTAAGGGGTTAAAATGAGATGCATTGTTTTAATTGATCTCTTCCAATATGGATCCCGTATTAATCTTTATAGAAAACAAGCTGGGTGGCCACTTAGTTTCTTTCCAGAAAAGTTTAAAAAAAAATGTATAACCAGAATAGAATTCTGGGACTCGTGGTCCAATAGCTGGAATGCCTTGGTTAAATATCTGTGTGCCACGTCATATAATGACAATTCCCAACCGTGAAGATAACTTTCTTTATATTGTAAATTGTAATCTGACAATAACGGATCTTTGTAACTACCACACCCAACAATTAACATGGAGTAACTAATTGCTGCATTGCTGTCTTTATAAAGGGTTTATCAGTGCTGCACCTGCTGACATTTCAAATGGACAGAGAGACACTTTCATTTTAGGAGTGTGAGTGGGGGTGACCAGAGGCTGGCTGTTCTGATAAATGTTAGATTTATCCAACTAAAATGTAATTTATAACAAGAACAACAAATCTTCTTTACACAGACTGATTTCTAAACACATTTACTGTAGTTTAAAGACACATTACTGGGAGTATTATTGCTGTGGAGCTCTGTTATACACTCAGACACATTACTGGGAGTATTATTACTGTGGGGCTCTGTTATACACTGACACATTACTGGGAGTATTATTGCTGTGGAGCTCTGTTATACACTCAGACACATTACTGGGAGTATTATTGCTGTGGAGCTCTGTTATACACTCAGACACATTACTGGGAGTATTATTGCTGTGGAGCTCTGTTATACACTCAGACACATTACTGGGAGTATTATTGCTGTGGAGCTCTGTTATACACTCAGACACATTACTGGGAGTATTATTGCTGTGGAGCTCTGTTATACACTCAGACACATTACTGGGAGTATTATTGCTGTGGAGCTCTGTTATACACTCAGACACATTACTGGGAGTATTATTACTGCGGAGCTCTGTGATCCACTTGGACACATTACTGGGAATATTATTGCTTTGGAGCTCTGTTATACACTCAGACACATTACTGGGAGTATTATTGCTTTGGAGCTCTGTTATACACTCAGACTCGCCACCAATATGAAGTTCCTAGAAAAGAGGGACATGAGAGAAAAGAGGGGCGGAGGGACTTGGGACCAAAAAAGGGACTGTCCCTCCTAAACAGGGACACTTGGGTGGTATGTTGCTGAGCCCGTCACAGTGTTTTAGTGGGATCACTGTATATGACAAGAATGCCTTATTTAGATATACAGCAGCTTATGATTAATATTCTCCCACTGGTTCCAAAGGGGAATGCCGAAATTTCACCTCTTCCAATGGAGGCGTTAACCCGAGCTCAGTTTAGTCATTATTCATACTTTCAGTATCGGTGATGAGCAATATCTTTTATCTTGTTGCCCATGAAATAGTTAAAGTGCAGCAATATATTTACAATGTCTTGGAAATGTGAGGGTTATTTCCTAAACTGAGAATTAAAAATAACCTAAAAGGAAATTGCTAATTTTAGCCCACTATACCCCAACGAGGAATTAGACGGTATTCTATCAAATTTCCCTACACTCGCTATTTGAATGTTACATGTGCTGTTCCCTTGTCAGCTCTCCTGCTAGATGTTACCGTTTCTTTTTAATGCTGTTGACAAAAGATGCCTAGACTTGCAAGAGTTAACAGAAATAGCAGCAAGTAGTCATGTGATTTTATTACAAGGGGCGCATGCACACTTATAGATCACTAACCCAAGCGAGCACTAAGACAAAGCATGCAGTATTGTGGGCTGGACTTGGATTTTGTCCCAGGAGCTTGTGATCTAATAGTAAAATAAGACTATCCCAAGCAGCGTACAGGGCGTTGGAAAATATACTAAGTTTGTATCGTGAAAGTTTCTGTACTATGAGAATCTGGACACATTCCTGTTTTTCACACCAGAAAGACATTTTAATGCACTTTATCTCAAATCTTATTGTTTTTTTTTTTTTTCTTAATGTAGCAAAGTGAGGAAATATAAGTTTACATGGTCACTTCTCGGTGACAAATTACAACATGTGTTTGAAACAAATCCACACTACAGCTAATGCACCAATTAGCCACGCGAACTGGTGCCGATTTTTCATGTTGCCTTATTTAACATCTGTTTACTCTTGAGAGATTTATTGAGTATTTTAAGGCTGTGCACAGAAACGGGATTTGCTGTCCCAGAGGAACAGGTGACATTGAGAGCAATGCATTATTAGTTACAGGGGTTTTTAAGCAAACTGTGTGCATTATAACCGTATCTCCTAATTCTGTGTGTATCTACCTATAGCTTACCTTGGATTGAATACATTTTCGGAATTTTATTTTAATTTAATGTTCCTGGTGCCACTGTTAACCAGCTGTTCCTACCGTAGAAGTTGATTTGATCGCCAGCAGCAGCCACCAGTCGAGTTAAACATAGCTATGAGAAACCGTAAGGGGGATCAGAATGGAGTCGTACAGGGTATTCAATAAGTAGGGACAATAAGGGTAAATATTCCTGATGTAACTTAATCAGAATTTGAAAAATAAACATAATACGAATTTTATTTTATTTTTTATAGTATAGAAAAACCAGAAACACGGCCATGTTTCTTTAATACCGTAATTGGGGCTGTTTAATATTTCCTACTATGGATTGCATTTTAAACTGGGATAAACCCATGTTTTCCTCTCATTATCCCCAGGTTTCGGGCACCAGCTTTAAGATGAAGGAAGGTTTGGACGAGCACTTGTTGCGCCTAAGCGAGATCTTTGCGGTGAAAGGCGATTATGTGCAGAGTTTGCGGATAATGCAGAGAATGGCTGGGAATATCATCCAGCAGCTCTCCAGCTTGCCCAACTGGCAAGGAACCACCATTAACCTCTCTCAGATTGCCTGGGAGGCCAGCGTCATCGAATATTACAGGTAGCCGGGGGCACTGGGGGGAAGCTGGTTTGGTTGCACAGTGAAGGCCATGTGTTGCTGCCATGTTTTGACTGTTCTGGGATGTCACCAGATGAACTGCAGGACTACGAACAGCACTTGGTCAGACAGTTACTGTGTGTGCGGGAGAGGATTCACAATCAGTCTCAATGCATCCCAAAAATCCAGATGTTATCAGTCTCCCCATTGTAGCAGAATTAAGGAATCTGTGAAATACTGCTGGGCTGGATGAGGGAAGTTTGTCGATCCAATGATCTGTTAAACGGACCTGTTCCTCTTTATAGTTGTTTTAAGGTGTGTCTGGATTCAGAACCGCAGGAAGCAATCCTGGGTTACAATCCATTGGTTTCCATGGTGACTGCTCAATTTTGAGAACTTTGTTGCAGAATTACACTTTATACATATCATTAAATTTCTGATTTTGGTGTTTGGCCAAATGTGAACTTTGATAATTTTTTAATTTCTGAGATGATTTAATGTTTTAGTTTGTCTTTGTCAGATTCCTCCCCCTATATCTGACTGAGGGTATTTAATGGTCTTGTTTCCCTCCTGCAGGTGGCTGTCTTATCTGTTTCTTTTTATCTTTGACCTGGTTATCTGTCTTGTTACCTGTTTGGGACTGGCCAAGCGATCCAAGTATCTCCTCATCACGTGAGTAACTGCTAGAACGCACACTGGGAACTCACACGGGGAGAGATTTATCAACCTGTTGCAGACTCTTCCTGTTTGTTTTGCTCAGTTTATTAAATCTGTTTTTTTTTTTTTGTTTGTTGCTTCACTTTGCGCCTTGCTGTTATTTTTGAATGTGTGACATTTGTCTGGCCAAGCAATCATTCTTCCCATCATTTTTTTTTATACAAGGAGATGTAGTTTGTCTCTATTTTTCCCTCTAAAATGCTGCATTTGTAAAAACTCTAAAATGTGCGTTACTTCCAAATAATGTCCGATATGAGATTGAAGGCTGATTCATTTTAAAACCAGTTTAATAAATAATTAGATGTAAGGGCCAAAAGTAAAAGTTACTTTTTGGAACACCCAGATTAACATTTACCAGGAGCGGGCAGAATGTAGAACTCAAGCTGCTACGATTAGAAGTCCTTTGATGATTTGCAATCCTGAAAGTTGTAGAATTCTGTGACTTTAATGTGAAAGCCAAAAAGCATGAGCTTTTATATGTGGGGCAAGGCCGTGTGTCTATACTGTAATGTGCCATTATCCAGGAGCATGCAGGCAGAGAACTCAGTGAGACATCAGTACAAAACATTGGATCACAGCAAAGTAAAACGACAGAATATGGCTTTCACGCTATGTCAATACCAATTACACTGCAACCTCTGAAAGCCCCCCAGTATAACAGATCTGAGAGGGGAGAGATTTGCAATGCTGATCAATATTAACCTCTTCACTATTTCAGTATTGGCCCCAACCAAAAAATAACGCTTGAATTCAGATTTTTATATTGTGAAAATATAATGCAAACGTCTTTGATTTGTAAGGTATATTAATACAGGAAAACATGTATACACAAGGGGTTATGCAATGACTCTGCCCCCTGTGTGTGCGGGTTATTGAGAGGTGAGGGTCTGGTGGTTCTGGGTGTCCACGTCTTAGATGGAATTGGTTTATGTTTAGGCCGTGAATTGATGAGAGCTTCTATTTATACATTATATTTTGTGGCTGTTTTATGTCTCTTATCTACTTATCTCCTTTACATTGGGTCTCATTAAACGGATATGTAATGCAATGTGTCGTAAATCAGCAATTATACTGGATAACTCTGAGTTCTTTTAATTGTTGTGTTACAAAGCAGTGCTGGGAGCCCGCAGTTTATACGGGAAGAGAAACAGGAGATACAGAGATTGATGCTCTCCATCTGCTCACTGCTTCCCCTGAGACTCTCTGATTACAGCTTATTCTGTCTTCCTTTCCTCCTCTCAGGCTGCACCCATTGATTTCTAATAGTGCTGCCCGGGACAGAGTGAGATCCATGGGGTGGGGGGGTAAAACTAATTGTATCGGAGTCAGAGATCTAAGGGCTGCGTAGATCTAAATTATTCACAAGCTGCATAGAGAGACTGTTGGACGTGCTTGACCAAGGCTGATCTGTTTGCATAATGGAGGCGCTGCAGTGACCAGCTGTGGGCTGGGGTAGTGTTTAGATATGTTTGTGTGTGTTTATGTATAGAGTTCTGTAAAATAAACACCTATCACTTAGACTGGAGTGACTGCTTTCTGGACCAGTTTATTTGTCCACGGTTTACAACAAAATCGTGATTTAGAGATTTCTAGTTATCTTTTCTGTTTCCGTCTGTCTATCTGTCTCTTTCTTGCTCTCCCGAGATAAGGATGCTAGAGGGCAATGAGAAGGCGAGAGTGAGGGTCTTTGAAAGCTCCTAATGGAGTTTAGTATTTTTCGCAATGCACAATATTCCGTGTGCGCAGATGATGGGGATGGAGTGGGAATGGGAATCCATTATATACACAGAAATGGTGGAAGCTGGCCCAGGGAGCTTGCAATCTGTTAACTCTTCTAGAAGTGCCTGTAAGAATTCAGTGTTTGTTTTGTGAAAGACGGTGACAGTGTTTTCTGTTTTGTTTGCAGTATGCTGTGCTTTGGTCTCATGACTGTAACGATGAGCTGGGCATCTCTGGCTCTCGATGCTGCTTCCTCGGTGGTAAGTTTCTCTCAGTCCTTGACAAGGAGAGCCAGGTTACCGATCACCTACCTGTATACACCAACATTGTTTTATTCTACCAGCTGAATCTGCACGTCTCTCTCCTGCACAAAGAGTTATAACATATTAACCCTGTAAAGCCAAACTTACAACCAAAGCTTGTTTTCCTGCTCCTCCCTACCTGGGGTAATCATAACTAAGTTTCACAATCCAACTATTGTGGACTACATATCCCAATGTGCACAGTTACAGCATCATAGGAAATATATTCCACATTAGCTATAGTGGTGTAGGTGTGCCTCTTCTTCCTTAATGTAGGCACCCAAGGTGGGTATAAAGATATACAGTATCTCACAAAAGTGAGTAAACCCTTCACATTTTTGTAAATATTTTATTAAAAATTTTCATGTGACAACACTGAAGAAATGACACTCTGCTACAATGTAAAGTAGTAAGTGTACAGCCTGTATAACAGGGTATATGTGCTGCCCCCTCAAAATAACTCAACACACAGCCATTAATGTCTAAACCGTTGGCAACAATAGTGAGTACACCCCTAAGTGGAAATGTCCAAATTGGGCTTAAAGTGTCAATATTTTGTGTGGCCACCATTATTTTACAGCACTGCCTTAACCCTCATGGGCATGGAGCTCACCGGAGCTTCACAAGTTGCCACTGGGGTCCTCTTCCACTCCCCCATGTAGGCATCACAGAGCTGGTAGATGTTAGAGACCTTGCGCTCCCCCACCTTCCGTTTGAGGATGCCCCACAGAACCACAATGCAGTTTAGGTCTGGAGACATGCTTGGCCAGTCCATCACCTTTACCTTCAGCTTCTTTAGCAAGGCATTGGACGTCTTGGAGGTGTGTTTGGGATCGTTATCATGTTGGAATACTGCCCTGTGGCCCAGTCTCCGAAGGCAGGGGATTATGCTCTGCTTCAGTATGTCACAGTACATGTTGGCATTCATGGTTCCCTCAATGAACTGTAGCTCCCCAGTGCCGGCAGCACTCATTCAGGCCAGACCATGATACTCCTACCACCATGCTTGACTGTAGGCAAGACACACTTGTCTTTGTACTCCTCACCTGGTTGCCGCCACATACGCTTGACACCATCTGAACCAAATAAATGTATCTTGTTCTCATCGGACCACAGGACATGGTTCCAGTAATCCATGTCCTTAGTCTGCTTGTCTTCAGCAAACTGTTTGCGGGCTTTCTTGTGCATCATCTTTAGAAGAGGCTTCCTTCTGGGAAGACAGCCATGCAGACCAATTTGATGTAGTGTGCGGCATATGGTCTGAGCACTGACAGGCTGACCCCCCACCCCTTCAAACTCTGCAGCAATGCTGGTAGCACTCATACACTATTTCCCAAAGACAATCTCTGGATATGACGCTGAGCACGTGTACTCAACTTCTTTGGTTGACCATGGCGAGGCCTGTTCTGAGTGCTGTCCTGTGAAACCGCTGTATGGTCTTGCTCACCGTGCTGCAGCTCATTTTCGGGTCTTGGCAATCTTCTTATAGCCAAGGCCATCTTTATGTAGAGCAACAATTTGTCTTTTTCAGGTCCTCAGAGAGTTCTTTGTCATAAGGTGCCATGTTGAACTTTCAGTGACCAGTGTGAGAGCGATAACACCAAATTTAACACACCTGAGACCTTATAACACATGGGTCGTCAACCTGGTCCCTATGGCTCACTAGTGGGCGTTTGTTTTCCAGGTGGGCGGTAGGGTTTCGGTTGCACAACAAGCTAATGCTAAATCTTCCTATTGAGAGAGTGGGCGGGCGCGTGCGAGTGCACGGGCGTGAGTGCAGTAACACACATGACGAACACACAAGTAATACACAAGTACAACGCGTGCAAACACAAGAATGCCTGCACGCGAACAAGAGAACGGGTGCATGCGCGTGCCAATGCAAGCGAGTGTGACACATGGGAAGGGGAGGAGTGGAAGCTGATGCACGATAGCAGGGTCAGGCAGAAGCTTAGCAGAGCAGTTGCAAAACAGGAGAAAGAAAATGTATCGACAGGACAAGGAGAGAATTGTTGTTGGCTAATAACTCAGCCTTGCTTTTGTACATTGCCATAAGGAAGGTAAAAGAAAAGCATAAAAAAGAAGATAAGGAAAAGATCCCAAAAAGTTTTTTAAAAAGGGAAGAAAAATAGAAAAAAGGGGATAAAATAAAGGAGCAGAGTACTTGTACAATAGAAGAAAGAAGCAGCAGAGTACTTGTAGAATAGGAGAAAGAAGGAGCAGATTACTTGTAGAATAGGAGAAAGAAGGAGCAGAGTACTTGTAGAATAGGAGAAAGAAGGAGTACTTGTAGAATAGGAGAAAGGAGTAGAGTACTTGTAGAATAGGAGAGAGAGTACTTGTAGAATAGGAGGAGCAGAGTACTTGTAGAATAGGAGGAGCAGAGTACTTGTAGAATAGGAGGAGCAGAGTACTTGTAGAATAGGAGGAGGAGAGTACTTGTAGAATAGGAGAAAGAAGGAGCAGAGTACTTGTAGAATGGGAGAAAGAAGGAGCAGAGTACTTGTAGAATAGGAGAAAGAAGGAGGAGAGTGCTTGTAGAATAGGAGAAAGAAGGAGCAGAGTACTTGTAGAATAGGAGAAAGAAGGAGCAGAGTACTTGTAGAATATAAGAAAGGAGGAGCAGAGTACTTGTAGAATAGGAGAAAGAAGGAGGAGAGTGCTTGTAGAATAGGAGAAAGGAGTAGAGTACTTGTAGAATAGGAGGAGCAGAGTACTTGTAGAATAGGAGGAGCAGAGTACTTGTAGAATAGGAGGAGCAGAGTACTTGTAGAATAGGAGAAAGAAGGAGCAGAGTACTTGTAGAATGGGAGAAAGAAGGAGCAGAGTACTTGT
Organism: Pelobates cultripes; assembly: GCA_933207985.1. NCBI lineage: Eukaryota > Metazoa > Chordata > Amphibia > Anura > Pelobatidae > Pelobates > Pelobates cultripes. Next base: position 4,702,353 of record OW240916.1, read on the forward strand.
AGAATAGGAGAAAGAAGGAGCAGAGTACTTGTAGAATGGGAGAAAGAAGGAGCAGAGTATTTGTAGAATGGGAGAAAGAAGGAGCAGAGTTTTTCCATTAAGGAGAAAGAAGGAGCAGAGTACTTGTAGAATGGGAGAAAGAAGGAGCAGAGTACACTAGCGAGTTAGAAAGAAGGAGCAGAGTAAATGTAGAATGGGAGAAAGAAGGAGCATTTCCACTTATGGGGTGTACTCACTTTTGTTGCCAACGGTTTAGACATTAATGGCTGTGTGTGGAGTTATTTTGAGGGGACCGCAGATTTACCCTGTTATACCGGCTGTACACTTACTAAATTACATTGTAGCAGTGTTATTTCTTCAGTGTTGTCACATGAAAAGATATAATAAAATATTCACAAAAATGTGAGCTACTGTATCTATGTACCAGCATTTTATTGCTACCAGACAAAGAATTTTCTTTTTCATGAAATTGGAGCAATTCACTGAAATGTTTTGCATTATAACTTTTTCATCCAAGTACTCCAGCGACAGCAGGGACCCCCAAGCCATATTAATAAGCCGTCCCTTTAATTGAACTTTGTTACCCAGACAGCGTCAAATAGCCAGATAGCGTGGTGAGAGAGCCAAGGAGTAATGTAGGGGTCCTTCCTCTCCAAGTAAAATGATACTACTGGAACCCTGCGTGTTTAATCGCCCACAGAATTAGTCATTACTCGCTCTATAGAGCCAGCATAGGCTGTAGTGTAGCTTTGTTAAAGGTGGCTATTTCTCTGTGGTTTTTCCACGGAGTTCTCCAACATGCATGGCAGAATCTGAGAGAGGTAGAAGCATAGAACAGGCTTTATCTGATAAACTGTATCAGCAGAATAATCATAGTAAGTGCACATTAAGTATCATGGACACAAAGCGTTTGGCAATTCTCTCACTTTAAATGGTCCACTCATTCCCCAAGGCATGAATTAGTCTGAATCCACTTTATCGTGATGAATCCAACTAGTGAATTTAAACATCCAGTGTTTTCACTCTGTGAGAGTCTGGGGTTCCAAGGGTTACTCATTAGGGAGGGGGGTGATTCGCTGTAATGTGGATCTATAATCTGCGCTTACATTTCTGCAATGTAAACACTCGTACATCATGCCTTTCCACTGACCGAACCTGTTACGATGACAGTTCAGGCACTTTAAGCTCATCACGGTTAGCGATCCTGCGGCCATTATACTCGCCTAGCAAGCGTTTCTCACCATTCTCTTCCTGGAATATATTTTCTTTGACATTCTGTATCTGATCTCAGGTGGTAGGCAGCGTGATCTTAAAGGCTAAGCATCATCAGAGGAACAAGGGTTGTGAGATTGGCCCCAAGTGGTTTTAGAACAATCCCTTGGGTTTTCTAAAGAGATTACAAAGTGGCCATTTTCATTCATTTTAATCATTTAACAGCGGTCACTAATGTATTCCTTGCACAAGTACACCGTTGCGTTGGGGCGTTTTCATGTGTTTTGGTAATGGAATGCTGACAGTTGTTATAATCGTTCTTTTAATGTATAGCTTTCATGTTTTATACCGAACGAAATAAACGTGAAAACACAACACACAAGATGGATAAGTGTCATGGCTAAAGAGTGTTCGGGTTATTCACTGAATGATCAAATTCAATCTAAATTTCAAATCAGTAATTCTTGCATGTTAATAATCCCTTATAAAATGCTAATTTTATCTTTATCAAACACCAAATTCCAAGAGGATTTACTCTAAACAAATCCAGTAGAAAAGAAATTTGAAAAAAAAAAATTCACATTAAAATTTGCCAGCTCTGCTCACAGAAGCAGATCTTTAGTTTTCAAATTCCCCTTATTTTGAGTGATATCAAGTATTCGGGGTAGGAGAGGATCAGGGGGCAGGGAGGAGACTTGCTATTATTCTAATTCTTTATTTTTCGATTGGGTAAGCATTCAGTAAAGCTTTCAGTAATCCAGTACCATAGAGAGACTGGGTATTAAACCTAAATCATTTCCTAAGGTTACGGAATACAATCAATAACGATATCTCTCTCAATGCGTAAATCTCTAAATATCTCTAAAGCATAAATTTATGCTGAGCCCATACAGCTTGGCTCTTTCCTCTGCAAAAGTTAATTACTTCAATACCCTCATAACCACACTCTCCCGCGAACCCAAACGACTATTTGACACACTTAACTCTCTTCTTCACCCTGTTGTTCCTCCTCCACCTACTAACGTGACCGCCTCAGACTTTGCAACTCTCTTCACTGATAAGATCTCTACAATCAGGGAAGAGATCTCTCATCTTTCTTCTTCCCCTTGCATCTCATCTGTACTCTGTCTTCTTCTCTTTCTCCACCTCTCACTAAAATTCTCAATCTCTCTCTCTCTCCTCTGGTATATTTCCATTGCCCTTCAAACATGCAACTGTAACCCCAATACTAAAGTTTCTTTCTCTGGCTCTGCATCTTCTCCCCAACTCCTCTCTGTTGGTGTCCCCCAAGGTTCAGTCCTTGGTCCCCTACTGTTCTCCATCTATACTGCCTCCCTTGGTAAACTCATTGGCTCCTTTGGCTTCCAATATCATTTCTATGCAGATGATACGCAAATCTACCTGTCCTCTCCTGATCTCTCCCCGTCCCTCTTGACTAGTGTCTCTGACTGACTGCTTCTCTGCTATTTCTAACTGGATGTTTGCCCACTTCCTTAAACTAAACTTGACCAAAACTGAAATTCTGGTCTTTCCTCCCTCAAGTGTTGTTACTCCTGTGTCTGTTTCCCTCCAAGTCAACGGTGCTACCATCAGCTCCACCATGCAGGCTAGCTGCCTAGGTGTTCTCTTTTGACTCCGACCTCTCCTTCACACCTCATGTTCAGTCTATCGTCAAATCCTGTCATTTCCATCTCAAAAACATTAAGCGCATCCGCCCCAACTTAACGCCAGATGGGCCTTGACTACTGTAATCCACTTCTCGGTGGTCTTACGTGCTCCAAACTTGCGCCGTTACAGTCCATAATGAATGCGGCAGCGAGGCTCATCTTCCTGTCCACCCACACCTCCCATGCCTCACCCTTCTGTCAGTCCCTACATTGGCTTCCTATAAAATATAGAGCTCAATTTAAAATTCTGGTTCTTGCTTTGAAATCGCTTCATAATGCTGCTCCCTTATACACAAGTATGTCCCGTCTAGGCCCTTACGATCTGCTGAAGACTTACGTCTATCTTCTGTCCGTACTCCCACCTCTGATGCTTGCCTTCAAGATTTCTCGAGGGCTGCACCGTTCCTGTGGAACTCGCTTCCCTCCTCCTATGATGCTCACCCAGTCTCCACTCCTTCAAAAAATCGTTAAAAACCCACTTCTTCATAAAAGCATATCAATTAAACTGTTAATAGCTCCCGACTGATTCCTCTTCTGCAACTGTCACTAGTCTAATACTATCCTTACCTTTTTGTGTCATTTTACCCCACTCCTCTAGCATGTAAGCTCATTGAGCAGGGCCCTCAACCCCTCTGTTCCTGTGTCCAACTTGTCTGGTTACAACTACATGTCTGTTCGTCCACCCATTGTAAAGAGCTGCAGAATTTGATGGGGCTATATAAATAACATAATAATAATAATCCATATCTGACTTCTGCTAGTCTTTACACTTAAAGTAAAACAACAAAAAAAGAAAACTGATACAGAAACCAGAAGATGTAAACACCCCACCGCAACACACATTCTAGGTTATCCTACACCCGAGTGTTTCTATTCCTCCCATATAGTCCATGGTTTAGTCAAGGATTTCTTTTTTTTTTTTAATGTTTTTATTATTTGCGAAGATTGTTTAAATATAACATTGAGACTCGCAGGTCTCCACAATTATAGTATGTATACGGTTCGACAATATGCATTGTGTACAGACAGAAGGGATATCTGAATAGTTGCAGGTAAAGTGGCTCGCAGGCCCAGGTATAATTCGGACTCACAGGTCCTTATTGGTGTTGCTGGGCATGCATTACCGTGCGGATGTGATGGAGTTTACTGGGTCATATATCGTTACTAGTATTGTATTTAATCAGATATTCACCTGTTTATCTATGCATTGCGCTTCGGGTCGAAGTCTCTTCCTGATCTATTAATGTGAGAAATAGTTTCCGTGTGTCGACTAGCAGATTGTGTGGGAGATGCCCTAGTCTTTCTCGCTTAATTGGTAGGCTATGGGTGTCGTCGCTAATCCTTATGGCAGAGTCTGCGGTTCGCGTGGTTCCCTTGTCGTGTCCTTCATGTTGCTGTTGCTGATGTTGTTGATTCTCGTGTGTAGCTTTCTATACTGCATTATAGGTGTGTGCATCATTAATATCTTAAGGAGAGTATGGCGTAGATCTAAGTAATGTTCAATCGTATGCTTTGTATGTGTGTGTATTTCCTTCCATCTACTTTTTCGGTGATGGTATGTGCAGCAAGGCATATCTCGTGTTCTCTATGGATCGGATAGCCTCCCACATCACCTTTTAACTGGGTGCTTATCCTTTTTCGGAGGTTAGCATGTCCTATGTCTGGTGGTGTGGCTCTCCGACCTCCACCCCTGGGCCCCAGGATCTGTTAGTCTAATGGGTGAGAGGATAGGAGGGGTGTGAACAGGGTTTAGGTATAATGAGAGGGTGCAGGGAGTGATCTGTATTAAGCAGGGTTCGTGTCTGCTGTTGCCCCGTTAGTGGCTTCGGGAGCGTCCTCGTCTTGCCTGTAACGGGTTATATATAGGAACCATGGTAGCCACATCTCTGTATGTTTTGTTCCGCTTCCTGTCAGGGAGGCATGTATTTCTTCTGCTCCTTGGATGTTTTCCACCACTTTTTTCCAGTGTGCCGGCATGTTCACTTTGGCTGCATTTAACAGGTGACGCAGTATCGAATTTAAATTATTATTTTTTTGTACGACTGGATAGATTGCGTCGAGATGTGCAGCAGGGCCAGTTCTGCATTCCAGTCCGGTATGTGTCCCAGGATATTGGTCACGGTGTCCTTAATCATTACCCAGTATGGGACGATGTCCCTGCATTCCCACCATATATGTATCAATGTGCCACGTTCTGCCTGGCATCTCCAGCATATCGGGGTGATCCATGGGAAGATCCGGTGTAACAGGGATGTTGTTCTGTACCATAGGGAGAGCAATTTGTGGTTCACCTCCTGATAATATGAACTCGTAAAGCTTTTCTGCTGCCATAGCAATGCCGTATCCCATTGTGAGGGTGTAAGTGTCTTTCCGAGCTGTCCTTCCCACTGGCGACGAAAGGTCTGGGTTGTATCTCCTATAACTAAGTGTTGATAGTGCCGAGATTGCGTGGTCTAATGGGAAGCCTTCGTCACAGAGATCCTCGAACCAGGTAAGTTCACTATGCAGGCGGTCTTTATGTGGCATCGTTTCGTAATAATGTTTCAGTTGTAGGTATCTGAGTATCGTGAGGGGGTCCTTGGTTCTTCTCCCAGCAGTGAGGTTAGGTCCCGGAGCCTGCCCCCTTCTAGAGCTTTATGAATGGGGATATATTTCCTTGTACTCGGAATGGGCCATGCCCCAGGGGGGGAGTACCCCTCCTATGGCCCAGTTATGTGTGAGCGGAATCATTAGGCTGGGTTTAGGCGATACGTGGCTCTGGTCTCTGTGACCTCCAGCTAAGGATCGTTTGTGGTATTAACCCCTCGTTATTGTTTTGGGTCACCAGTTCCCTGGCCCCGCCATATCTTCATTTCGAGCGTTGGTCCGATGAGACCTTTGTCAGGCTCTACCCATTGTTTCGTCGTAGGTTCCAAGTGCCAGTCCAGTATATGTTGCATTACCGTAGCTTGGTGATATTTCTTAAGATCCGGTAGTGCTAGTCCCCCGTGGTTCCTTGGTTGGCAAAGGATGTCGTGTCGGATTCTGGAACGTTCGCCATGCCAAACAAATTTAATTATCGACATTTTTAAGGAGGAGAAGATCCCTGGTATAGCTAGTGGAATAGTCTGCATGTGGTATAGGATTCTCGGTAGTATATTCATTTTGAGCACCGCCACTCTTCCGTGCCAGGTTACGCGTGGGTACGACCGTCTAGTCAGGTCAGCGAGGATTGTCTTTAGAAGAGGTGTGAAGTTGAATCGGTATATATCTTCTGAGTCTGTGGCCACCCATATGCCCAGGTACTTCATCTTGCCATAGCACCAGCGGAATGTGAATTGCGATTCTAGGGATATGTATTCTTCTGTAGGGATTGTGATGTTCAAGACTTCGCATTTTGAGAGATTAAGCTTGAACCCCGATATCTTTCCGAATTTATCTAATTCTGAGAGGAGACACGGCAGTGTGGTTCTGGGGTTCTGTATGAAAAAAAGGAGGTCGTCCGCGTATGCGGCCACTTTGATGTGTTTCTTGCCAGTTGTACCCTTGAATATTTGGGTTTAGGCGAATTGCCTGTAGTAGTGGTTCCAAGGACATTGCGAACAGCAGCGGTGAGAGTGGCCATCCCTATCGGGTGCCATTGCTGATAGCAAAATCAGCTGTCATGGCCCTGTTGACTCTCACAGTCGCGCGTGGTTTGCTATATAAGGCTGATATCCATGCGAGGAGCCTCTGCCCGCATCCCATCTGTTGCAAGGTCGCCATCATGTACGCCCAGTCGACTCTATCAAATGCTAGAATGTAATAGTCGGGTCTTTGTCTTCCTTGTGTGTTGTTGAATTGAGAAGAGTCGTAATGTGCTATCCCTGGCCTCCCTACCCGGGATGAAGTCCGTCTGGTCTACTTGTATCAGTTCTGGGAGGAGGTGGTTGAGCCTATTCGCTATAACTTTCAGGAATAATTTGGCATCTACGTTTAGCAACGAGATGGGACGATAGCTGCTGCATGACAGTGGGTCCTTTCCCCATTTAAGCAAGACTTTAATGGTCGCAGCCAGGAATTCTGCGCCTAGGCTCTCTCCGTCTCCCACAGCGTTGTTCGCTTTGGTTAGCCATGGCAGCTTTGGTTAGGCTTGAGAAGCTCTTATAATATCCAGTCGAGAAGCTGTCTGGACCCGGTGCATTGCCCGATTTGGTCACTTTGAGTGCCGCCGCCAGCTCTTCTGTGCTGATCGGTGCGTCGAGTGTTGACGCTGATTCTTGACTAATCATGTTGGTGATAGTGTTGGACAAGTAGTCCCTTATGTTTGTGGTGTTGCTTACGTCTCGGGCTATCCCCGAAGGCGGGTGTAGATTGTAAAGGGTCTGGTAGAAGGTCCTGAACTCTTCGGCGATCTTCTGTGGAAAGGGGGTCACTTCCCCCGAGGCAAGGCGCAGTTTGCGTATTTGTCTACGGGGCATGGGACCCTTTAGTAGCCTTGCTAAGTATTTCCCCCCTTTATTAGCGTGGGCATAGTAAAAGTCCTTTGTGCGCTGCAGGTTTCGGAGATGCTTTTTTATGATGTGTTCTTTAAGTTTTCTTCTGTGTTCCATCAGTTCCCCGTAGACTCCATTTAATTGGGACCTTTTGTGCTGGCTTTCCAGTGTTGATATCTTTTGGTACAGGTCAGTCATCTCAACCACATTTGCTTTTCGTGTTTGCGATGCAATGCGAATAAGTATGCCGCAGATAATGCTCTTATGAGCTTCCCATACGGTTATCAGAGATGCCTCCGGTAGGCCATTTTCTCTAAAATAGTGTTCTAGCTCTTGGTTTATCTGTTCTTTAGTGCCTGGGTCCAATAGGAGTGCCTCGTTAAGTCTCCAGGTCCAAGTTGATGGGCGGAACATGGGGGACTCCAGTTTCATCCTGACCGAGCCATGATCCGACCACGTAGCTGGGTCGATGTCGGCTCTAAGTAGGCGGGCAAGTCCCTCTTGTGTAATGAAGAGGTAATCTATGCATGAATAGCGATTGTGAAGGGTGGAATAATAGATATAGTCTTCCACCGATGGATTGAGCGTTCTCCAACAGTCAACCAACCTCAGGTCTTCCAGCGATCGACGGATAGAACTTATGCTACCCTGTGGAATACAGCTATGTCCCGATGAGTCTAGCACTGGGTCCAAGGGTACATTGAAGTCCCCCCCCACAATCAGTATTCCATCCGTGAAGTCCTCCAGTATGTGCAGTGCATTTTGGAGGAAGGGGGCTTGTCTTCGGTTGGGGACATAGATGTTTGCCAAAGTGTATATCCTGTCTGCTATGACGCCTTTTAAGAAGAGGTACCGTCCTTGTGAATCTTGTGCTCGCTCTATTTCTTTGAATTCAAGCTCGGCCGCTAGTATTATGGCTGTCCCTGATTTTTGAGCCGTCGAATGGTTGGAGAAATAATTGTTTGGGTAATGCCTGTTTTGTAGTTTAGGTGCCGCGCCTTCCTTGAAGTGGGTTTCCTGGATCATGGCCACTGCTATGTGCTTTTTCTTCAATTCCCTCAGCAGGTGGGTCCTGCGTTCAGGTATATTGAGGCCCCTGCAGTTCTGGGTGAGGACCCTCAGGGGCGTATTTTCGGGAAGGCTATTCTCATGGTGTGTTCTTTCTTAGTTCCGTGTTGTATCCAAGATCCTGTTAGTCCCTTTGGGGTACCTGTCAGGGCACGCGCCCCCGACACAGATCAGCTTGGAAAAGGTGGAGTGGGGAGGGGGGAGAAGGACGAGAGGGATGGAAAAGTAGCGTTTAAGGTTTCATAGACAGTCCAGGGCCCAGGTTCCTGGGGAGTGGGGTCAGCCGAGGTCTGTTGTAGTTAAAAGGAGCAGTGTGCCCGGGTTGTGGGTGTCCTCCCTGGTGTCGGGCTAATCCCGAAATTTAGCCCCCCTGTAGGGAGATGGGGTGGGGGGGGGGTTCTCGTGCTGCAACCAGCACTATTAGGGTATTGCGCCGGTTCCTGCCCAGGAGTCAAGAGTGTCTACAGCCTGGCTGCACTGCTCTTAGCACAAGTGTGTGTTTTGGGAAGCGCGAGTCAGGCTCCGCCAAAGGATATGGTCAACTCATCTGTCCGCCCCACCCGACCCCCTGTAGCTAGTGTCAGGCTATCAGCTTTTCCCTACGTAGAGGGTGCGCCATAGCGTCTCAATTGTATGTCTCGATAACATTGCCAGTACATCAGATAGCGTTAATGTTTCCCGCCCCAGTATCCCCTGTCTCCCCCATGTACCCCCTAGACGGTGAGCCCTCTCTCTGTTTCCAACACGGCCCTGCCGATCATCCCCCGGCCTAAATGCTTAATTTTCAGCAGTGGGGTGTACTAAGGGGTTATATTCACATCGTAGTTATATATTGCAGTGACATTATCAAAACATATTTCAGTATAGCGTTTTCTGTTACCTTTGGCATTCCTCATCCATCCTTCCAATGGTGAGCGTCTGCCCATTTCCATGGTATTCCTGTCGAGTATCGCTCGGTCTCAATGTTTAACTATTAGTGATAACTCATACTAAAGGAGTGTGTTCATATCCTAGTTATATAGTGCATTTAACAATTACAAAACAAATTTCAACGTTGAGTTTTCAGTATCCCCTGGTATCCCCCATCCAACCCTCTGACTACCAGCATCTGCTCATTTCCAACATATTCCCGCTGAGTACCCCCTTGTTACTCAGGTCGTGTGTGTGCCGGGTTCCCCCCGGGCCCTGGGTTGCAGTGTCTTCCGGTCTAGTAGCTTCTGTCCCCCTGTTTGTCACTCAGGTGTCCCTCTATGTAGGTCTGTGAGTTCCCTCCTGATCAGTGGTGCAATACCTGGCATGGTTTCCAGTTGGCTGTGAGGGTGTGGAGTTAATGTCTCCCTCCTCGAGATTCCCACCCGTGTCCCCCCAAAAAAGGGGGGGTGTCCCACGTTTAGCGGTGATAGTCGCGCCTCTGTGGTGGGAGGTCGTATGTGGTGAGATGCGTCGTCCTATTTCCCTTACCTCTCATTCACCCCCCTACAAAATATAGCCTATAGCTTTCCCGTGTGCCTCCTCCCCCTCTGCGGCATGGATCCTGCATGTATAGGTATACGCTTGTAAACACCGGTGACAAAATCATGAAATATCCACGTGACAGTGTCTTGAATGCAGATCGGGACTCAGTTTGTCGTAGTGCTCGACCATGCCCTCACCCAGTTAGCCCCCTCCCCAAACAGGTGGACCCAGGCCTCTGTGGAGAAGTGTCCCTTGGAGTGCTAATTTAGGGGGGGCAGATGGGCAGTCATGATGGCTGTAACCCAGCGGGTGTGTGCCCGCGGTCCCATGTCCCCCTCCACCCCCCACCCAAGATCCCCCGAGTGGTGACCCAGCGTACCTGAGGTGTTCCAATCATCGGGGGTTGGTGCAGTTCACAGTTGCCCAGCCACTTCAAGGAGTCTCCAGCAGCTCTCGTTATAGGGTCTAATTTTGGAGGCAGCATGGGTCAGGTTTCTGGGGTACTGATGTCATCTCGGGTGGGTAGGTACTCACTCCTCCAGGGATGTCGGGTTCCTGCGCCGTCTGGCAGGCTGAGCGGAGGGGGATCGTGCTTCTCGCCGCCTGGGTCCTCTCTGTGTTCTCTGCGGAGGGGGCGATGGTCCCAGGATCCAGTTGGGGACGACCTGTGTCGGAAGGCCCAGTTCCTCCATGAACCTTGGTACTTCTTCAGGCCAGCGTATTGAGATCCAGCCATTGCGGTGTCTGGCCATCAGGGCTAATGGGAACCCCCATTTGTATGTTATATTGCGTTCCCTTAATGCGGTCGTCACTGGACGGAGAGCCCGCTGGGCCTCCAATGTGATGGGGGACAGGTCGTTGTACAGTGCCACTTGAGTGCCTCTGTAGGGCCATGTTGGTCTTTCCCGGGCCTTCTTCATAATGGCATATTTAATTGGGAAGGAGTGTAGGCAGCATATGAGATCTCTCTGCCCTTCTTCCAGAGTTCTGGGCCGCGTTCTGTGTGCCCTCTCGAACTCCATGTGATGTGGTAAGGTCGGCTGTAGAAGGGTTTGGAAGAGTTCGGTAAGTATCTCTTCGACATTTTCTGCTCCCTCAGCCTCCGGCACTCCGCGGATGCAGATATTGCACCTCTGGCCTCTGTTATCCACCTCCTCGAGGTGCCGTCTCGTCGACAGTAGCATCGTGCCTTGGCGCGCTATCTCTGCGTCCATAGATGCAGTGCGCACTGTGAGGGCCTCAGACACCTCTTCCGCCGCTGTGATGCGGCCTGCATGTGATGCGACCTACGATCGGATCCCCGCCATTTCTGCTCTTAGAGTGTCTTGAATGGTGGTGGTAAGTGTCCTGAGGTCATCTTTTGTGGCCATGGAGGCAGTCAGGCTCCGCAGCCTATCCTCAATTCTTTCGAGGGTTGTGCCATCCGACCCTGACTGAGATGTCGGCGCCATTTTGGGGCTTCCCAGCTTTCCGCTGGTGCCCGGTTGTGGTTGTAGAAACCCGTCCAGGGGGCCCTGTTGGAGGCTCCTTGGGGTCTGGGGCTGCTCTGGTCATTTATTGCGACCTATTTAGCTGAGTTTACTGCGTATTATAAGCTGTCTCAGGGTCCGGTGGTGCGGAGCTCTCCCTCTACACGGCCATCTCAGTTAGAGCCGGAACCACGCCCCTAGTCAAGGATTTCATTGAATTGTGGAACAAAGTCGTTAATTTGTCCATCAGAAAGTTATAGTCTATCCTACTCTTAACCTCTGACATAATCAAGACTTGTATATTCATCCAACACGCCGCCAGTGTGATTTTATTCACCAATTTTTGGGAATGTTCAGGTAGATTGTCGGTGGTCTTGGACAAGCGGAAAGCCCAAGAATCCAAGTCAAAGGGCCCATAAATACCTGAGATCATGATTTGATGTTTACTCAGTAACTACGTACCCATGGACAATTCCACAACATATCTATAGGTGTTCCCTGTGACCCAACTGTCGCCAGCCATAAATCTGTTGGAGTTTTCCCTATAAGGTAGAGTAATAGAATTGGTTTACAAACAACATATTAATCTCAGAGAAGTGAGAATTCGTAATCTTGAAAAGTAGACCTTGTGAAAGTCCATGCAAATTGTCATGAAGCCCAACTGAGTAGACTAGGAAAAAGAGCTGAAATCCCTGAACTTAATGGCTTGTGGAATCAGGAGCACCTATAACGCCTGCGAGACTGGAGGATGATTTTTAATAAATAATTTTATCCATTCTTACCTCTCTGCTTGTGCTGCTGGTGATATGATGCCCTCTGCTGCATGACACTATATTGCACTCTCTGCAGCAATTCTAGTCATTCTCTCTCCCTATTTCTTTTTCCTGTATTTGTAATTTTTGTACCCCAAAGTTTCCTCACCCGGAGTCCTGTATCCTCTCAGTCCATCATTTATCGTTTCCCGTCTTGTCATGCTCTGCATGGCACTTGATTTCTGAGTCCTGAATAAATTCATAGCTTTGTTATGATTTACTTTTAGTCCCATCTGTGGAAGAGACTCCATTAGTGGATTGTGTCACCTCCCGACCCACACATCACGTCCCATCCCCTTGTTACAATAATGAATCAGTGTCTTTTCTTTCTCCAGAGAATTAACGGAGAGAGCTGGGTGGCAGAGCATGCAATCTATTAACTGCCCCCTTAGCCCCCAGACACTGCTGCATTAGTGGGATTATGAATTTATTAATTAGATTGTCACACATTCCCAGAGAGACTCTCATGACATTTATCACCTGAATCCCTTTATCACTGGCCAACTTATACATCTCGGTGTCCTGCACTCTGCAACAGCTTAATGAATGGCTGAAACTGTGGCACACGTTACCTAACATTAATTAACGGTTTCAGTACTAGCCATAGTGTATGGCAACGTAAGCTGCTCTGATTCTTCAAGGATACGTCTGTTTGTCTCTGTATTACTCTTGCTGCTAAAAATGTATTATAGATTTTTTTTTTTTTGTAAAAAGTTGCGTTTTAAACATGCTTAGTCTATATGTATTGTAAGGCAAAAGCTTGACTCTTTTACTGTGGTTTTAAAAACACGTTTTGCAATTTTAAACATGCTTAAACTTGTTTGACTTTTTAAAGATCAGGCATACTATTTTGATTAAAAAGTCATTTTCATTTTGATCGGTAGACTGGAAGGTCAGTTTAGGTAAATGTAGGGGGGAAAAATGGTGGGGCAGATCCGACTGCCGAACAGCATGGATGTGTGCTAGTTGAGCTCCTCCAAATCGAAAAGCAAATCCTTTGCCGTTGGGCACTACAATCTACTGTGACACCGAAAACGCACTACTGCTGGACATCAACCCACAGGCAAGACCCCTGCAGGGAAATCCGGGGCCTTGACTAAATACTTTAGGGATACGGCGGAGCAAACAATACGATCTGGTAGGCCCCAATATGGCGCCGGACTCCGCTCCTCACCATCGAGCCCCTCAGGATCCGACATCAGAGAGATGCTTCAAGCGCTACCCTCCAAGCAGGACCTAGCCCACATGTTGAACAAACTGGAGGCCTTATTCCAGACCAAACTGGACACAATAGGGGCTGACTTCCAACACTCCATACAAAGAATATGCTCCCTAGAGGATGACAGGGACATGAGGCAGACCCAACTGAAAGTCCTGCAAGAAAATATGGAAGCACAAAATGAACACTTCTCATATATGCAACGCTCTCTAGACGATCTTCATAATAGAGGGAGGCATAACAATCTAAGAGTGAAAGGCCTTCCCAAAAACGACCATGAAAATCTCGCAGTCATATTACAGGAGCTCTTCAATTTAATACTAGGCCGACCCACACATACTGGGTTGACAGGGCCCTCAGAGCCCTACAACCATGAGGCAACTCTTCCGACTTACCCCAGGATGTGGTTTGGAGACTGCATTATGATGAATGTAAAAATAGCGTGCTCAAGGCACTGCGAGAGTCCCAACAACCTCTCCTGTTCGACGCTGCGCCCATAGCAGTGTACCCAGATCTGTCCTGGCTGACACTACAAGCCCTCAGTACTCTGAAGCCAATCACCGACCAGCTCCGCACACGAAACATGAGATACCGCTGAGACTTCCCCTTCTCACTCACAGCAACGCACAAGGGAAACACGCGCACCATCGCATCAGTCAACCATGCACCTGCATTCTTGCCGGAGTTCGACCTTCTTGACATCCAGATCTAAGATTGGTATGGCGGGATCCCAGCTCCAAATATACCAAGACTGACGCAACAAAACCGCTGGTTACAAACCCCTAAGAAGAGGAGAATGGAACCGGCAGCGACCGTTATGGTCCAGCGGTGTTGGGAAATCAAGTAGCCGATTTCGGTTCCAGGCACTCGACGACCAAACACCGCTGAACTCTAACAAAGCAAAGATGGCCGCCGCCACGTGTTCGGTACATGAACGGCGGCCACACACAGAACGCTCGTTAACGGATGGATACAATGTTTCGGTTTTACTAACAAGGGGCACGCAACCTTCTGGGGGCGTCTCCCATTCGGTCTTTTGTTCATTTCATGAACAGGGTAGTAATCCACTGTTCGTGAAACTTGAAACAGCGTGTTAGCGGTATCCGTGTGTAACACACAAATGCATAGGAACATTAGGTGAAATCTTTACATACAGATAAATTTAACAGGGGTTAAGTTTCTCACGAATAGAGACAATGGAAACAGCCATCAGGCATATATATAGCCCTACTATACCCCCACCCTTCTTCCCGTCCAACCCCCTCCCAAAAAAAGAGAAAAAGTAGAGCTAAATATTTCCTCTTGCATTTTGTATGGGGTGAAGCGCTGCTTAACATTTAATACATACAATAGGTGGATCACACATCTGATGTCTCTAAAAAAAGACAAAATAATATAGTACAGTATTGCCAGTACACACAATGTATAGATGTGTAGGGTATCAAGTACTCACAAGCCTGGAGCCAAATAATAGCATATGGCTCTCTGGGTAGTGCAGAGGGTCTCTTAATAGGATGTCCCCATCCTTCTTCCAGTTGTTCTTGTATGATCTTTAGGACTTCTGGAGTAAAGGCAAATTGGACTGCTCAATTCCCAAAAAGATACTTTATTGAATGGAGTAAAATCAATGAAATGCACTATGTGCAATAAAATAAATAAAATAATAAGTAATTGGAAAAAGTTAACTTGAGTCTATTTAGTCCAATATAGGTTCTGCCTGGTGGCTGATGGATCCGGAATGCAACTGGTGGGGGCTTACTGTAGCCAGGGCCAGATTAACATAGGGGCTGATGGAGCTGCAGCTCCAGGCCCATGCCCATGGAATAGGTACTGTAACGGACCGTTTTGCACTCAAGGGGTAAAAACCGTTTAGGCGATCGTCCCCCTTTCCAGAGATGCAGGCACAGCTATTGTAGAACACCAAACACACGAACCGCCAATAAGTGAATGCTCCAAACTCCCGAACGGCATCCAATATAGCACTCCATACACACGAACAGGAACCATACGAATCGCTGCTAGCAGACGAATAGGAAAAGCATCCAAGCGGCTTACACTCCTAGCAATCAGTCTCTATCGGCATTCAGTAAATCCCCCCAAAGACGAGACAAGGCTCCGTGTTGAGGGTCAAGCAGTGGTCTGTTTAATGAGGGCTACCTGCCCAGTATTTATGCAGGTCTCCCACCTGTTGGACACTCCCCTAGGGGACCAAATGGGAGACTGTGACAAAAGACAGACAAGCAGACAAATAGGACACACAGTCACAGTATATTCCCACAATGCATCCTGGCTTCCTCCCCTCTGCCCTGGGAGATAATTGAGAAGTAATTCAATTATCTCCCAAGACAAAGGCAAATCGCCATTATGCACGTGGGGATACTAAAATATGAATTACTATTAAAATACACCATGTAAGACACATTACATTAAAACTATACATTTAACATATCCCCAGATAGCTCAGGTCTGAGCGCACATTATTAAGCGAATGGCGCTCAGACCACATGAATACAGTTCGATCGCCATGGAGCCAAAGTCTTTACACAGTCAGTTTCATGCGAATGGGTTCCATGGGATTCCTATCTGGGGTATTACATAGACAAGTAAAACTACTGAACACCGGCCGTTCTTGTACTTCTACCGAACAAGAAGGGAGGCCGGCGGCTTCAGCGGTGTTCGCGCAAAACTGTGTCCGATTTTAGTTCCATGAATTAAGCGTCGAACACCGCTGTGCATTCGCATGGTTAAAATGGCCGCGACCTCGTGTTCAGGATACGAATGGCAGCTACCCAGTATTCGTCAATTTAAGCCGCGGTTAACTGCAGCTTCAGGGAGGCTAATTGCCGGCACACTCCAGCTCCCAGGTGGTCTATTCATTCGTGCGGTTGTTCGGTAGATTGAATCCACAGAACAACCGGCAGAAAAGCACAAATAAAGCTTTTCTGCAGGCGAAACAAAGTCTTTTAACATGGGGCCATAGTCCAAAGGCAGCAGGCAGGCAACCAGGCTTCTCCAATGCAATGTGGCGAGACTGGTCTTGTCACAGGTACATTGATTGAAAAAAAATCTACCTTAGGGTTGCCACCTGGCCAGTATTTCTCTGGTATTTGAGGCTACCTAGCCGGTGCCGGTATTGCAGTAATACTGGCAATACAAATGTCAGTCTCAGTATAAACAGATTATTCTGAAATACCAGCGCTGGCCAGTAGGGGTCACTGTGTGTGTGGAGAGAGGCAGGGATAAGAAGTTACAGCATCTCCATCCCTGCCTCTCTCTAATCACTGATCCATAGGGGGAGCAGCTCTGCATAGAAAGTCCAGACAGCAGAGACAGCCTACAGCTCAGGTAAGAGAGGGGTGGGGGGGAAAGGCTGCAGGGAGACATGGGGACACAGACACCAGGGGACACTGAGACACTAGGGGAAACTGTGAGACATGGGGACGGTGAGAGACTTGGGCACACTGAGACATTGGGAGACTGCTTAACATGGGGACACTAGGGACACAGTGGCCCCTAGTGACTGTCCCTGGTGTCTGTGTCCCTAGTCTCCCAGAGTCATGGGGACACTGGGAGAAATGGGGACACAAACACATGGGGACACAGACACTGACTGGGGGACAAGGGGCACTCCCAGTGTCCCCATGTCTCCCAGTCAGTGTCCCTAGTATCTCTGTGTTTCCTAGTCTCCCGAAGTCCCCTTGTCTCTCAGTGTCTGTGTCCCCTAGTATAAAAGAAAAAATCTCAGGCACTCACTGTGATAGATTTAAGCAGGTTTATTGGACACTGCAACATTTTGGCCTGTACCCAGGTCTTTATCAAGTCTCCAGTGTCCCCTATGTATCAGTGTCTCAGTGCCCCATGTCTCCCAGTGTTTACTCGTGTCTGTCACCCAGTGTCCCTTTGTGTCTGTCACCCAGTGTCCCCAAGTGTCTGTGTCCCCAGGTCTCCCTGTGTTACCTAGTATCTCAGTGTCCCCATGTCTCCCAGTGTCCAAATGTCTGTGTCCCCTAGTGACATGGGGACACTGGGAGAAATGGGGACACAGACACTAAGGGACTGGGAGACATGGGGACACATACATGCCCCCTTTTTGGGTATGTTCGCCCCTTTCAGCAGTTCTAGTTACGTGATTTGCACCAGTGGCCCACCCTTTTACCCCATCTATAGACTTCCTGCTTTACTGGACACTGCTGTTAGAGGGCATGGATTTACGTGAAACATGAAAGTGTGAGATAAACATTGGGTATGTTTTTTTTTTTTGTTTTTTTTTCTCATAGCTGCATCCTATGAGTTTCCCTCCAGCACCATCTCCATCAGATACATGGCGCTTAGGAGGTAGGACTGTTTTAGTGTTTTTGGTCGATAAGATTTTGTAATGTGAGGACCTCCAGCGTCGCTAAAATCCCCATAGGAAAGCATTGAAAGGTTTCCTATGGGGAGGGCTAATGCTGCCGCTCACGCGCATTAGGTCTCCCCCGCCAGTGGCCGCACATGCGCAGTCGGTCTCCCCCGTCGGCGGGGGAGGCGTGTGGGCGGACCCTGGTAAGGCTGGACTTTGGTAAGTCACTGAAGGGGTATTCACCCCTTCAGCAACCTGGGATGGTGGATGGGAGGGAGAGGGGACCTGCAGTGCCAGGAAAACGGATTGTTTTACTTGCACTGGAGAGTCCCTTTAAGAGCTTGAAGCCAGGATTGGCTTAGGTTTTTAGAATTTGAACAAAGCACATTGGAAAGTGAGCCGGAATTTTTCTTTTCTTTCCAGCAAAGCTACACAGAGATTTATTTTCCTCAAAATAAAATTGAATCATTTTTTAAAAATATATTTATTTATTGGAGCACAGGGTCCTGGGACATTATGAAGTCCACATATTGCTTTTATTTCTATTTCTATGACTGTATCCTACTTCTATGTGAGAGTTATCGTATTATTATAGTGCTCTTCTTTCTCGTTAATCCTAAAATAATTGGCCTTTACTCACAATTCCCCTAATATAACTGCCTTGTACTTGCCAAGTGCCCTTAAAGGATTGTCCATTTATATCTTAATTGCCCTATTATTCTTAACCTAAAATGATTGCCCCTATATGTCTTAATTGCCCTAAAGATTTTCCTTGCACTTATTGATCGCCCTGTACTTCGTGACCTGTTCATGTCTTGAAGACAATAGGCTAATTCCTGATCAGTCGGATTCTCCCCCCCCCTCCGCCGCCCCCCCTCACCAGGGAATAAGGGACTGGGTATTTGTTGAGTACTTTCCATTCTCTGATCTGATTTCCCTGATGATCCCATACCAGCTCCCCCCTCCCCAGGTCTCCCGATCATTGCTAATGAAATTCCGCGGCTTTTGCAAGCCTTTGTTAAAATGCTCACATTTGCCCAGTTTGCACGTAATTTCTGTCATTGGTGTTGGAGCAACCCAGACATATTTCAGATGTAAGAACCAGACTGTAATTAATGGTGACATCCATTTTATTAAAGGTGGCGCAGGGCATTCTGTGCTCACTAGCGATTTCGGACATGGCGCTCTGTGATGCAGGGTTTTTTTATATTATAATATATTTTTTGGATGATTTTGATATTCCCAGAATATAACGAACATTGATGGTGTTTTAGGAATATCCGTATTTAAGACAGAATATGTTACCCTTAATCTTCGCTATTTCACTAGAGCCACTCCTACAGGCCATACGCAACCATCCGGACATCCAAGGCATCCAAATCAGACAAGAGAAATACGCGGTGGCGGCGTACGCGGACAATGTCCTTTTAACCCTTGCGGACCCGATACCATCCCTACATGCCACGCTAGAAGTGATAGCCGAATACTCTAGCTTCTCCGGGTATAAAATCAATCAGACGAAATCCGTCCTCATACCCATAGCGATGGGCCCACGACAAATCCAGCTCCTACGAAACTCGTTCCCCTTCCAAATCTCCACGTCTCACCTCACATACCTGGGCACCCAACTGTCTCCTAACTTAGAAGACACCTACGACCTCAACTACAGACCACTTTTAAAAACAGCCCACCAGGACCTCCAACGCTGGGACAAGATGGGGATCTCTTGGCTAGGCAGAGTCACAACCATCAAAATGAATTTATTACCACGCTTCCTGTATCTCTTCCAAACACTACCCATCCCCATACAGAAGAAAGACTTTAAAGACCTTCAGACCGCCATCGACAAATTTATATGGAGGGGCAAACGACCACGCATTCGCAGATCAACCATGTACGTCCCCAAAACCAGCGGGGGCCTCGGACTACCCAACTTCCAACAATACTACAATGCGGCACAATTGGCCCATGTTCAACACTGGCACGCTCCCCCGAGCACCAAAAGATGGGTGGATCTGGAGCACGACGTCATGGGTTGGGACCTACCATCATCATATATGTGGGTACCCCCCGTACATCGGCCACTCCCACCACCCACCTCCCCGGCAATTACTCACACGCTAGAGCTGTGGGACAAATTGAACCCCAAGTACGAACTGTCCTCCTTCATCTCCCCGGTAACACCTATTTACCGCAACAAACTATTCCCACCAGGGATGGTGGCAAAACATTTCCGCGCATTTGACCAAAGGGACATTTCCAGACTCCTTCACCTATATCACCAAGGAGAAATCATAGACTACAAAGACTTACCGGACAGCGAAACACTTACAACTGCAGACCACTTTCGATACATCCAGCTGAGAGATCTAGCCAGACAGCCAATGATTAAACAAGCGGGGACCTCACCCCCGACACCATTTGAGAAAAGGTGCTTTGACGCGCCCTTACACCCAGGACAAATCTCCAGCCTGTACTCAACCCTGACAACGCATACCTCACACATTAACCTCACCTACATCGCCGCATGGGAACGGGACCTAGGCCCGCCGGAGGAATCGAGTGACTGGGCGGAAATTTGGGAGGCAACAAACTCCTTGACAGTATGCGTCACCCACAAGGAACAGGCATACAAAACGCTGTTCCGGTGGTACTTGACACCACACAGACTCCACAAAATGGGCCAAAAACCCGACACCCAATGCTGGAAGCTGTGTGGCGAAACTGGCTCATACATACACTGCTGGTGGACATGCCCAAAAATTAAACCGCTCTGGTCGGCAATCTGTAGTCTCATAGAACAGATCCTCAATAAACCCTATCTGGCGCAGCCGTGGACGATACTACTCAATAAACCTCTGGGCTCCCTCACCAGAAGCGAGAACAAGCTAGCGGCTAGGATAACGCTGGCGGCCAGGAGAGCGATCGCAGAACGGTGGGCCGACCACCGAATTCCTGCACTCTCAACCATCATCAACAAGATCATAGAAACCCGAGATCTGGACGAGTTAACCGCGCAGATACACGACGCTTACAAAGCGTTTCATAGAACCTGGGACCCCTGGGACATGAATTACCCGACGCTGGGCAACATTGAAGTGACATAAAGGCCCCACTGGATAGGCGACCCCACCAGCCCTACTACCAGGCAAATGCCACGGCGCAACCATTCCGCACACGCCGGACCCTACACAGGATGCTGGCATCACCCTACACCCCCAACCCCACCAACCCATCACCCCCCGCATCCACTTCCCCCACGGGGGGCCCCGACGGGCGGGAGGCCGGGGGGAGACAACACCCATGACCCTACCACAGGATTCCCCCGATAGGAGAGGAGGAGGAGCCCCTGGAGAGGAAGGGGCACCCCGGGAACTGCACCTTAGCAGTCCCTGACCCCGACGGAAGGACCATAGTCATCCTTCGGGCCGACACGGACCGAAGGGGTGATCCCCACCCAAGACAATCACCCGCCCTGAGCCCCAGCACCAGACCGATAGGGCCCCAACACGGCACAGCCCCATAGCTCCAACCACCACGATAGACACGGCACTGGTTCGCCAAGGCCAGACAACAGGATCAGAGGCGGGACCTCTCACCGCATAACGATGGGACAAACCCGTAGACACTAGACCATCACCCCAGGCCCCCCCCCCCGACTGACCAACTGAAACCCAACACGAGCAGAGAGGGAGCTAACAGTGAGAATACCCACTCTCCCCCACCTACGAAATGCAAAAGGCGGGCAGCACAGCTCACCGAACGCACCCACATTACTCACTAGCCTCAGCCCCCCCCTTTTTTTTTCTTCTCTTCTCTCTCCCTTTTTCCCTCTCCCCGGCCCTTTCTCACCTCCTTTCTCTCCTACGGTACTCCCTCTCCCTTCCATCCCAACAGAAAAAGGAAGAGATAACGCTAAAAACCCACAGGTACAGCTAGACCCCAGTTCACCCCCACCCGGTAAAAACGGACAATGTACAAAATCATCCAGTTTGGACATGGAAAAGACTAAGAACTGCACGTGTTCAGCAGCTATCAACAGCAAAACTATTTTGAACGACACGACAGCACTAAGAAACCTGACATCATCGGTGTACCACCATGTCCAAAACCTGTATGTGACACTATCCATGTTCCTTTGAAAATAAAGAATTTATTTAAAAAAAACAATTGAAAGTAGGAATACCAGTGACGTGCTACGGCCATGACTCAAGAAAGGTAGCTAAGGGCATGCACCTTAGAGCTGCCACATGGTTACCCGCTCTGCAAATGAGCGCGGCCACCGCTTGCCACTGGGCCTATGCGAATTGTCCTATGCACCCTTTGTGTACTGTTATGTTGATTTATTGTTCTGTATGTTCCCCCAAAAATATAAAACGTGACAGCATATAAAATCCACCTGTTGTACGAAACATACACAAGTGATACGATGCCAATTTTGGCTTCTGCGTAAGCCTCAAAGATTGTATGACAATTATGTTATTGCACTATGTCACAACCTAAATAAAGAATAAAAAAATAAATAAAAAAAAGACAGAATATGTTTACATTCCCTGATAAACGCGGCCCAGTTACACGTCTCATTTACGTGGTTTTTTGGGGGTTTTTTTTTTTGTCTTTCAGGGAACCGGTGATTTCTGTGCAGCTCCCGACAAGTTTATAATGAACATGACACAGGATCAAGTCACTGCAGGTACAGACCCCCAGCCCGCATCGCCCACCAAGGCATTATTCTTAATAAAACCCTAGATGTGTCGTTTAGGAAAATAACCCATTTACTTTAACAGAAATCCACATTCCTCTGCGGGAATTCTCCGTCCAAAATATCACAGCTTTATAAAAAATAATGTACAGCACAGCTTAGTTCTCATTTCATTTTAATTGCTGGGTTATATAATGAGATAAATATTTGCAAAGGCTTTTCTAAAGAGGGCCTATAGATTCTGTGTTTGTGGAATAAAATCACTAGTTTTAGGGGTCTTCCGTTGGCACCGCATTTCATTAAAGGGGAACCATCTGTTCCGTGTTTATACATCCCCTATTTATTTAACAAATATGTTTGTGAGGTCTGATAAGTAAAATTAAGTGGGGGAATCCACACCATTATATTTACCTCTAACCCCACCAATGTAATGTGTGCCTTGAATGTGGTGTCATATGCTAAATATGTGATATGTATTTAAACTAGAGTATCACATTAAAAAAAGCTATTCACAAGTATTGAGTGGTTTCAATATTTTATCAGTGTGTGATGGGTCCTTTTTAAAATGAAATAAAATAAATCGTATATAATTTCAATGCGCAGGCTCAATTCATCTTCCAGAATTCAACATTTTACCCAGTGAATTATGATATGGATACTTTGTAACTCTGAATATTGCCAAAGTTGATGAAATGTGTTTGTCTTGTAGAAGTCGTTCATTACTATCTCTACTGCAGCCAGACTCTGAGGAACCCATTCCAACAGGTACAGTGTATGAAATGACAATGTGACAATATGTAACCTCTTCCCAATGTCTTCAGAAAGATCAGACCGGGAGCTGTTCTGACAACGACTGAGGTTGCCTCAAAGCATTTTTCTGTACAGTCAAGAAACAAATATCTGCATGAGCAAACTGCACTTTTATATTCTAATGCCGGTGTGGTTATGTAAAATTCCTTTCAGAATTAGTTTAGATCTCTGATCACAGAAACCTCTCACTTGCATGGCTCTACACATACGTGTGACTTGCCAGGAGTTTGAAGTTAGTTACAAATTTTAAGATTGAAATAATGAACAGAATGAAACCGAAGCTGGACTGAGAATTGTTATAATTTTATTTATTTTTTTTCTTAAAATTTGAATTCCACATGTTCAATTAAAGAGCATAATCAAAGCCTGGGTAATACATACCCCACAACATGCGGATACCCCCAGCAAAGAGTTGTTGACGCTGTATGACTATCCCTCAGTTATGCAGCCCTAAGGCATAACACCATAACCCCAGACTTCTCTTTTATGGCACAGTGGAATAGGGAACAAACACACTTTACAAAAGATCAGTGGTTGCGATCAATCTTAGCACTAAAGGGTATAACATCCTGCTACTCACATGTGGAAGCACACACAAAATTGGTTTACAGATGGAACCTCACACCAGATAAACTAAAAAAAAATTCACCCACTATCCTCAGCACAATGTTGGAGTTGTGAACAGCACAGAGGTACAATGAGTCACATATGGTGGCACTGTCCGAATATACAACCGTTGTGGACAGAGGTCCAGAAAATATGTAACTCCCTGGGGGTCCTCAAAGGAAAGATCACACCTGATATAGGTCTGTTTCTACTATTACCTACAAACACCCCTTTCCCAGATAGACAGCTAATGATAATTGTAATCATGGCAGCACGTAACCTCCTAGCATAGCATTGGAAACAAAAAGTATGTCCACCGTCACAACTATTGTATAGTAAAATACGACAATACCTTAGGTACGAACAATTGTCTACGGCTACGCCTAAACATAGGCATGCCACACATAATAATTGGCAAAAATTGATCAATTTCGATCCACCGTCAGCGCCATAGCCTGAGACTAACAACCCACACAGGTATTAGATAGCCAGGTATAATGGGAGGGCAGCCCAGAAGACCTCACAATAACAGAGGGCAGCGCTGGTACATACATACACATATATATTCCAAAATAGTAATGGCTGCTCTCTGGTCTTTAAACTTTTAAAGACCGGAGAGCAGCCATTACTATTTTGGAATTGTGTTATGTGGAGCCCTGGTATATGCACCCGGCAGTGAAGTGATTGAAGCGTGAGTGCAGGGGATTTTTGCAATATATATATATCTCTCTATCTCAGCAACACTGGCCATAGAAAGACCGCCTTCGAACCTAGGGTTGAATCGACCAACCTCGGGTAGAGGTACAGCTTGCAGACAATCATGCAGATACGCTCTTCAGACAAGAGTCACACCTGCAATTAGACCGTAAGGGTACCATAGCCCTTTAGGGTACCGCTCAAGATATCACTCATAGCACATACACCTGTAAAACTATGCTATTGGATATTGTACATGAATGGAATGTCACTAAATGTAAAATCAGATCATGCCGGTTCTGGAATAAGCTGATCCCGTGAATGGACATGTTGTTTTTTTTTTTTTTTTTACCTTTTACCCTTCTTCCTTTCTGTATCCCATTTGTTATGCAAAATTCAATAAAATTACAAACTGAAAAAAAAAAAAAAAAAAATTAATTCCACAAATCCACACATTGGTTACATAGTATCCTCTCCGAGATATGGTCCATGTTTGTTACATAGTATCCTCTCCGAGATATGGTCCATGTTTGTTATATAGTATCCTCTCCAAGATATGGTCTGTTCCACCATAATGCTGGCAACACATCATGAAAGGTGCAATTCTATTGATGTCTTACTATTGATCCCCTTATTTTAGACTTTATGTGGATACAAAAACCATTCCACACAATATTTTTTAATGCTGTTTTACAGGTCAGCCCTGTTTTAACGAATATACTTTACTTTCTTCTTAGGCTCTCACAAGTTTCCAAAGATCACTTTCTACAATGCAAATTCAGATTCAAGGTTTACTCCAATTTGCAGTACCCATATTTCCCACCGCACAGGTATGATCTGATGGAAAATTTAATAGAAACGTATGTGTTTATCTTAAAAACCCTTCAAAATAAATGTCTCTGTTGACGGAACCAAATTGGCATTAATGATATGATCTGGAGATATTTGGCGAGACGTGCTGTTCGTTTTATACTCGATCGCTCAGTCATTTGGGGCAGGGCTCCAAATTTCAAGTCCTAAGTTACTAGAAAGTCCTAAAAGTTACTCACTACTCAGAGTTTGGAGAGCCCATGGCACACTCACCGAGGGAGAATCTCTTCACACTAGTACAACATTTACACTCTCTAATGTCTAATGGACGAGTGGAAATTTTGGTCCCTGATTTAGAGCAACATTTGGCCTGCAGGCAAAGGCACGTTAATGGCTTTGACCACTTTATCATAAATAGATCTATTGAAATCTGAGGTTTTTATAGATCTTAGATCTTCAGAGTAAAATGTATTGATAGAATTATCAAGGAGATAATTTAATGACTACAAAATATTTCTACTATTGTGATGGTTTTCACTGGTGTCACAGACACTTCTGAAATACATTTTTTCGTAAAGGCTATTTGAGCATCGTGGGAAACGTATTTGTAGAATGATCAGTGGTGCCAAGTTTAGCCACCAGTTGTCCATCACCTTCCTGAATGGACTTTCCATGTGTAACCTGTCTGAGCTGTACTGTGTGTCCCGCCATATCCATGTGATTAACAGTGTCCTATTTCTGTGAATCACAGAAAGATCTCCTAGGAATACAGCTTCTTCTAAACACATCAGAGTCCAACCTCCACCAAATCACTGCGTTGCTGGACTGCAGAGGACTTCATAAGGTAGCCAATCACACAGCAGAACCGTTTAAATGTGCGATATTACCCAGCTGGATGAGGCTGTTTGCCCATGTCGCTGTTCTAAATCATAACGTTGTTACTCATGGTAATTCCATCTGTCACAGGATTACCTGGAGGCCCTGATAGGTGTCTGCTATGATGGCGTGGAAGGACTCCTTTACCTGGCACTGTTCTCTCTCATGGCAGCGTTGGCGTTTACCGCCATGGTGTGTGCAGTTCCCCGAGCGTGGAAGCTACTGGCAGCCAGGTGACCCATGTACTTACTTATTTCAGATTGCATTGATGTGATTGGCCAGGAGAGGGCAGCAAATGTTCTCTATAAGTTCCATAACAAATACTTTGTGTTTCAACACCCTGTGCTATGTGAAGTCAGTAGGCATTCAACGGCAAATAAGGAATCAGCTAAGTTTTTTCATGGTTTCTGGACTTAAACCATATGAATACATGAATAGGACCCTTTCATTGCCAGATCAGCAGCTCCAGTGACATATTAATATTGTATAACATTGATTTTATATTTTACTGTGGCAAAAAGCAACAGCGTTTAGTACTATTGTGGCCCCCAACAACCAACACTCCCATAATGTTTTGCCAGCCGTGAGGTTATCTTTTCACCCATGCTGGTTTGGTTTGTATGTAACTTTGTCTGTATGACTCTCAGGGATCGAGAATATAATGACATTGATGAAGAAGACCCTTTTAATCCACAAGCTCAACGCATTGCAGTGCACAACCCCAACCGTGCTCAACTCAGGAGCTTCTGCAGCTACAGCAGTAGCCTGGGCAGCCAAGCCAGTCTCCATCCGCCCACCCAGGCCGTCTCAAACGCACCCGTCGCGGAATACATGTGAGTGCAGCTACTTGACTCTACATTGACTTTACATTCAGGCAGACTTGCAAATTGCTAGTGACTGCTTTACCATGGCAAGAAAGAGAGTGGAGCTTAGCGTTAAACCCCAGCCCCTGCAGAGCCCTATCACATTTATATACCATCACTTACATCATTTAAATGTTATTGAGGGCCAGTGGGGGAGTTTGTGTTTAATCTCTCTGACACTTAAATAACCGCATTAACCGGGCAGTGGACTAAGCCCAGAGAACATTATAGCCGGTCAGGGTTAACAATATTTTAAGGACTTTTGGTTTTTCAAGGACACTGAATCAAGTGCTGTAAGCCCATTGGGAAAATGAATTTCCAAAATATAATGACTTCACGGTGAGATATTATAGCTGTGTGTGCCAGAATTCTATATATAGTGATATCACAGTGAGATTATAGCTGTGTGCGCCAGAATTCTATATATAGTGATATCATTGTGAGTTTATAACTGTGTGCCAGAATTCTATATATAGTAATATCACTGTGAGTTTATAGCTGTGTGTGCCAGAATTCTAGATATAGTGATATCACAGTGAATTTATAGCTGTGTGCCAGAATTCTACATATAGTGATATCACAGTGAGTTTATAACTGTGTGCGCCAGGATTCTATATATAGTGATATCACAGTAAGTTTATAGCTGTGTGTGCCAGAATTCTATATATAGTGATATCACAGTGAGATTATAGCTGTGTGCCAGAATTCTATATAAAGTGATATCACAGTGAGTTTATAGCTGTGTGTGCCAGAATTCTATATAAAGTGATATCACAGTGAGTTTATAGCTGTGTGCCAGAATTCTATATACAGTGATATCACAGTGAGTTTATAGCTGTGTGTGCCAGAATTCTATATATAGTGATATCACAGTGAGTTTATAGCTGTGTGTGCCAGAATTCTATATATAGTGATATCATAGTGAGTTTATAGCTGTGTGTGCCAGAATTCTATATAAAGTGATATCACAGTGAGTTTATAGCTGTGTGTGCCAGAATTCTATATATAGTGATATCACAGTGAGATTATAGCTGTGTGCCAGAATTCTATATATAGTAATATCACTGTGAGTTTATAGCTTTGTATGCCAGAATTCTATATATAGTGATATCACAGTGAGATTATAGCTGTATGCCAGAATTCTATATAAAGTGATATCACAGTGAGTTTATAGCTGTGTGTGCCAAAATTCTATATAAAGTGATATCACAGTGAGTTTATAGCTGTGTGTGCCAGAATTATATATAAAGTGATATCATAGTGAGTTTATAGCTGTGTGTGCCAGAATTCTATATAAAGTGATATCACAGTGAGATTATAGCTGTGTGTGCCAGAATTCTATATATAGTGATATCACAGTAAGTTTATAGCTGTGTGTGCCAGAATTCTATATATAGTGATATCACAGTGAGATTATAGCTGTGTGCCAGAATTCTATATATAGTGATATCACAGTGAGTATATAGGTGTGTGTGCCAGAATTCTATATATAGAGATATCACAGTGAGTTTATAGCTGTGTGCCAGAATTCTATATATAGTGATATCACAGTGAGTTCATAGGTGTGTGTGCCAGAATTCTATATATAGTGATATCACAGTGAGTTTATAGCTGTGGGTGCCAGAATTCTATATATAGTGATATCACAGTGAGTTTATAGCTGTGGGTGCCAGAATTCTATATAGAGTGATATCACAGTGAGTTTATAGCTGTGTGCCAGAATTCTATATATAGTGATATCATAGTGAGTTTATAGCTGTGTGTGCCAGAATTCTATATAAAGTGATATCACAGTGAGTTCATAGCTGTGTGTGCCAGAATTCTATATAAAGTGATATCACAGTGAGTTTATAGCTGTGTGCCAGAATTCTATATACAGTGATATCACAGTGAGTTTATAGCTGTGTGTGCCAGAATTCTATATATAGTGATATCACAGTGAGATTATAGCTGTGTGTGCCAGAATTCTATATATAGTGATATCACAGTGAGATTATAGCTGTGTGCCAGAATTCTAGATATAGTAATATCACTGTGAGTTTATAGCTGTGTATGCCAGAATTCTATATATAGTGATATCACAGTGAGATTATAGCTGTGTGCCAGAATTCTATATAAAGTGATATCACAGTGAGTTTATAGCTGTGTGTGCCAAAATTCTATATATAGTGATATCATAGTGAGTTTATAGCTGTGTGTGCCAGAATTCTATATAAAGTGATATCACAGTGAGATTATAGCTGTGTGTGCCAGAATTCTATATATAGTGATATCACAGTAAGTTTATAGCTGTGTGTGCCAGAATTCTAGATATAGTGATATCACAGTGAATTTATAGCTGTGTGTGCCAGAATTCTATATAAAGTGATATCACAGTGAGTTTATAGCTGTGTGCCAGAATTCTATATACAGTGATATCACAGTGAGTTTATAGCTGTGTGCGCCAGGATTCTATATATAGTGATATCACAGTAAGTTTATAGCTGTGTGTGCCAGAATTCTATATATAGTGATATCACAGTGAGATTATAGCTGTGTGCCAGAATTCTATATATAGTAATATCACTGTGAGTTTATAGCTTTGTATGCCAGAATTCTATATATAGTGATATCACAGTGAGATTATAGCTGTATGCCAGAATTCTATATAAAGTGATATCACAGTGAGTTTATAGCTGTGTGTGCCAAAATTCTATATAAAGTGATATCACAGTGAGTTTATAGCTGTGTGTGCCAGAATTATATATAAAGTGATATCATAGTGAGTTTATAGCTGTGTGTGCCAGAATTCTATATAAAGTGATATCACAGTGAGATTATAGCTGTGTGTGCCAGAATTCTATATATAGTGATATCACAGTAAGTTTATAGCTGTGTGTGCCAGAATTCTATATATAGTGATATCACAGTGAGATTATAGCTGTGTGCCAGAATTCTATATATAGTGATATCACAGTGAGTTTATAGCTGTGTGTGCCAGAATTCTATATATAGTGATATCACAGTGAGTTTATAGCTGTGTGCCAGAATTCTATATATAGTGATATCACAGTGAGTTTATAGCTGTGGGTGCCAGAATTCTATATAGAGTGATATCACAGTGAGTTTATAGCTGTGTGCCAGAATTCTATATATAGTGATATCATAGTGAGTTTATAGCTGTGTGTGCCAGAATTCTATATAAAGTGATATCACAGTGAGTTCATAGCTGTGTGTGCCAGAATTCTATATAAAGTGATATCACAGTGAGTTTATAGCTGTGTGCCAGAATTCTATATACAGTGATATCACAGTGAGTTTATAGCTGTGTGTGCCAGAATTCTATATATAGTGATATCACAGTGAGATTATAGCTGTGTGTGCCAGAATTCTATATATAGTGATATCACAGTGAGATTATAGCTGTGTGCCAGAATTCTAGATATAGTAATATCACTGTGAGTTTATAGCTGTGTATGCCAGAATTCTATATATAGTGATATCACAGTGAGATTATAGCTGTGTGCCAGAATTCTATATAAAGTGATATCACAGTGAGTTTATAGCTGTGTGTGCCAAAATTCTATATATAGTGATATCATAGTGAGTTTATAGCTGTGTGTGCCAGAATTCTATATAAAGTGATATCACAGTGAGATTATAGCTGTGTGTGCCAGAATTCTATATATAGTGATATCACAGTAAGTTTATAGCTGTGTGTGCCAGAATTCTAGATATAGTGATATCACAGTGAATTTATAGCTGTGTGTGCCAGAATTCTATATAAAGTGATATCACAGTGAGTTTATAGCTGTGTGTGCCAGAATTCTATTTATAGTGATATCACAGTGAGTTTATAGCTGTGTGTGCCAGAATTCTATATATAGTGATATCATAGTGAGATTATAGCTGTGTGCCAGAATTCTATATATAGTAATATCACTGTGAGTTTATAGCTTTGTATGCCAGAATTCTATATATAGTGATATCACAGTGAGATTATAGCTGTATGCCAGAATTCTATATAAAGTGATATCACAGTGAGTTTATAGCTGTGTGTGCCAGAATTCTATATAAAGTGATATCACAGTGAGTTTATAGCTGTGTGTGCCAGAATTCTATATAAAGTGATATCACAGTGAGATTATAGCTGTGTGTGCCAGAATTCTATATATAGTGATATCACAGTAAGTTTATAGCTGTGTGTGCCAGAATTCTAGATATAGTGATATCACAGTGAATTTATAGCTGTGTGTGCCAGAATTCTATATAAAGTGATATCACAGTGAGTTTATAGCTGTGTGCCAGAATTCTATATACAGTGATATCACAGTGAGTTTATAGCTGTGTGTGCCAGAATTCTATTTATAGTGATATCACAGTGAGTTTATAGCTGTGTGTGCCAGAATTCTATATATAGTGATATCATAGTGAGATTATAGCTGTGTGCCAGAATTCTATATATAGTAATATCACTGTGAGTTTATAGCTTTGTATGCCAGAATTCTATATATAGTGATATCACAGTGAGATTATAGCTGTATGCCAGAATTCTATATAAAGTGATATCACAGTGAGTTTATAGCTGTGTGTGCCAAAATTCTATATAAAGTGATATCACAGTGAGTTTATAGCTGTGTGTGCCAGAATTCTATATAAAGTGATATCATAGTGAGTTTATAGCTGTGTGTGCCAGAATTCTATATAAAGTGATATCACAGTGAGATTATAGCTGTGTGTGCCAGAATTCTATATATAGTGATATCACAGTGAGTTTATAGCTGTGTGCCAGAATTCTATATATAGTGATATCACAGTGAGTTTATAGCTGTGTGTGCCAGAATTCTATATATAGTGATATCACAGTGAGTTTATAGCTGTGGGTGCCAGAATTCTATATATAGTGATATCACAGTGAGTTTATAGCTGTGGGTGCCAGAATTCTATATAGAGTGATATCACAGTGAGTTTATAGCTGTGTGCCAGAATTCTATATATAGTGATATCATAGTGAGTTTATAGCTGTGTGTGCCAGAATTCTATATAAAGTGATATCACAGTGAGTTCATAGCTGTGTGTGCCAGAATTCTATATAAAGTGATATCACAGTGAGTTTATAGCTGTGTGCCAGAATTCTATATACAGTGATATCACAGTGAGTTTATAGCTGTGTGTGCCAGAATTCTATATATAGTGATATCACAGTGAGATTATAGCTGTGTGTGCCAGAATTCTATATATAGTGATATCACAGTGAGATTATAGCTGTGTGCCAGAGTTCTAGATATAGTAATATCACTGTGAGTTTATAGCTGTGTATGCCAGAATTCTATATATAGTGATATCACAGTGAGATTATAGCTGTGTGCCAGAATTCTATATAAAGTGATATCACAGTGAGTTTATAGCTGTGTGTGCCAAAATTCTATATATAGTGATATCATAGTGAGTTTATAGCTGTGTGTGCCAGAATTCTATATAAAGTGATATCACAGTGAGATTATAGCTGTGTGTGCCAGAATTCTATATATAGTGATATCACAGTAAGTTTATAGCTGTGTGTGCCAGAATTCTAGATATAGTGATATCACAGTGAATTTATAGCTGTGTGTGCCAGAATTCTATATAAAGTGATATCACAGTGAGTTTATAGCTGTGTGCCAGAATTCTATATACAGTGATATCACAGTGAGTTTATAGCTGTGTGTGCCAGAATTCTATTTATAGTGATATCACAGTGAGTTTATAGCTGTGTGTGCCAGAATTCTATATATAGTGATATCATAGTGAGATTATAGCTGTGTGCCAGAATTCTATATATAGTAATATCACTGTGAGTTTATAGCTTTGTATGCCAGAATTCTATATATAGTGATATCACAGTGAGATTATAGCTGTATGCCAGAATTCTATATAAAGTGATATCACAGTGAGTTTATAGCTGTGTGTGCCAAAATTCTATATAAAGTGATATCACAGTGAGTTTATAGCTGTGTGTGCCAGAATTCTATATAAAGTGATATCATAGTGAGTTTATAGCTGTGTGTGCCAGAATTCTATATAAAGTGATATCACAGTGAGATTATAGCTGTGTGCCAGAATTCTATATATAGTGATATCACAGTGAGTTTATAGCGGTGTGTGCCAGAATTCTATATATAGTGATATCACAGTGAGTTTATAGCTGTGTGTGCCAGAATTCTATATATAGTGATATCACAGTGAGTTTATAGCTGTGGGTGCCAGAATTCTATATATAGTGATATCACAGTGAGTTTATAGCTGTGGGTGCCAGAATTCTATATAGAGTGATATCACAGTGAGTTTATAGCTGTGTGCCAGAATTCTATATATAGTGATATCATAGTGAGTTTATAGCTGTGTGTGCCAGAATTCTATATAAAGTGATATCACAGTGAGTTCATAGCTGTGTGTGCCAGAATTCTA
The DNA here is from genome assembly GCA_933207985.1 of Pelobates cultripes. Taxonomy (NCBI): domain Eukaryota; kingdom Metazoa; phylum Chordata; class Amphibia; order Anura; family Pelobatidae; genus Pelobates; species Pelobates cultripes. The sequence goes on from OW240916.1 coordinate 4,735,837, forward strand.
TATAAAGTGATATCACAGTGAGTTTATAGCTGTGTGCCAGAATTCTATATACAGTGATATCACAGTGAGTTTATAGCTGTGTGTGCCAGAATTCTATATATAGTGATATCACAGTGAGTTTATAGCTGTGTGCCAGAATTCTATATATAGTGATATCATAGTGAGTTTATAGCTGTGTGTGCCAGAATTCTAGATATAGTGATATCACAGTGAATTTATAGCTGTGTGTGCCAGAATTCTATATAAAGTGATATCACAGTGAGTTTATAGCTGTGTGCCAAAATTCTATATATAGTGATATCATAGTGAGTTTATAGCTGTGTGTGCCAGAATTCTATATAAAGTGATATCACAGTGAGATTATAGCTGTGTGTGCCAGAATTCTATATATAGTGATATCACAGTAAGTTTATAGCTGTGTGTGCCAGAATTCTATATATAGTGATATCACAGTGAGATTATAGCTGTGTGCCAGAATTCTATATATAGTGATATCACAGTGAGTTTATAGCGGTGTGTGCCAGAATTCTATATATAGTGATATCACAGTGAGTTTATAGCTGTGTGTGCCAGAATTCTATATATAGTGATATCACAGTGAGTTTATAGCTGTGGGTGCCAGAATTCTATATAAAGTGATATCACAGTGAGTTCATAGCTGTGTGTGCCAGAATTCTATATAAAGTGATATCACAGTGAGTTTATAGCTGTGTGCCAAAATTCTATATATAGTGATATCATAGTGAGTTTATAGCTGTGTGTGCCAGAATTCTATATAAAGTGATATCACAGTGAGATTATAGCTGTGTGTGCCAGAATTCTATATATAGTGATATCACAGTGTGTTTATAGCTGTGTGTGCCAGAATGCTATATATAGTGATATCACAGTGTGTTTATAGCTGTGGGTGCCAGAATTCTATATATAGTGATATCACAGGGAGTTTATAGTTGTGTGTGCCAGAATTCTATATATAGTGATATCACAGTGAGTGTATAGCTGTGTGCGACAGAATTCTATATATAGTGATATCACAGTGAGATTATAGCTGTGTGTGACAGAATTCTATATATAGTGATATCCCAGTGAGTTTATAGCTGTGGGTGCCAGAATTCTATATATAGTGATATCACAGGGAGTTTATAGTTGTGTGTGCCAGAATTCTATATATAGTGATATCACAGTGAGTGTATAGCTGTGTGTGCCAGAATTCTATATATAGTGATATCACAGTGAGTTTATAGCTGTGTGTGCCAGAATTCTATATATAGTGATATCATAGTGAGTTTATAGCTGTTTTTGTGCCATACTATCTGTGTATAATTGCTGTTGTCTTCAGTAAGACCATAGTCTTTACATGAAATTCTGACAGTGCCGTGCCCTCTGTTCCCCCAGTTCTTGAACCAATTTATTCTCTATCATTACCATGAGAGAACATTCCAGTTTAGAGGATAACTTCAGCATATTGAATGTGGTCTTTTTTGGAGTTGAATAAAGATTTTGTAAAACGGATCTGGACACTAGGTGCGTTTCACAAACATTCCTTTTTTCTTTTCTCTTATAGGAATCAGGCGGCTCTGTTTGGGGGTAACCCTCGATATGAAAATGTTCCTCTGATTGGCAGAGGTTCCCCTCCACCAACGGTACGATGGGCCTCAGAATCCAAATCATTTTTGTAACGGAGTGGCACAGAATTCTTTTATTTTAATCATTTAAAACAAATAGAAGTAGTTTTTTGGGAAGCAACTATCTTTTTAAAAGATTAAAGAAAGGAATAATTTTGTACCCTTTGCTGCAATGATCTAAACTATAATCACGTTAAAACAAATTGCCAATGGAAGGTGCTTATAGTCTGCAATTCTTGTTATAGAAAACTCCATGAACCCAGCCATAACGTGAGACATATTTAAAATATAATATGAATTTATCAATACTTATAAATAATCTAGTTTGTAAAGATACATCAAATATTTTAATGAACAATTCATAGAAATCATAATATTGATCAGAATATCGTTGGTTTGGAATAATCAAACTCATTTCCTCTGAGGTTAAACATTGTCTATACAGTAAGTATAGTCATCATTGGCAAACTAATATAAAACATAAAACATCTATCCCCACCGCCACACTTACAACTCCCTGCTTGTTTTTTTAACTTATTACATTTCTTCCAAATCACTATTTATCAGATTATGCACAGGAGCGTAATATATTTTTAACTACCTATTTATTTATTTTTTATCATTGCTGATATTAACATTTTTTTTTTAAATGACCAGCGAGTCGAGGTTTACATTAACATATACTTGTCATTTATTTATTTACATATTATTTTTCTTGTGATTCTGCCTACATGTTGTGGATTTGTTCTGGTTTATAGCTGGTGGTGTGTAACTGTAGAGAATACTTTACCTTATAGGTTTCTCTTCCTGAGAGCTAATAAGGAGTGTTGATGAGCACCAGAAATGATTTACAGTCTAACTGAGCCGTGCAGTTCCATCAGGAGAACTTTGGGTGAAGTTTTCCCGGCTTTAAATCAGCAGTTACTGTAATACAGGACGTATTCTGAAAATAAATGTAGCCAGAATGTGCCCTGTTTATACTGCTAATGATAAAATCATGCTATAACCTCTTTTAAGAGCATATAACGATTTGAGCTATAGACTTACCGAGTGCCAATGACCCAGGCTTCTCACAGTCTGTTGGACAGAACCGCACCATTCTCTGTGCAGCCGCAGAGTGGGTGGGCTATGGGTCAGGGCAGAGACCATCTTTTTTTTTTTTTTTTTTTTTTACAACTACTTCAAACCTGTTATACAAAACGATAAAACCAGGTGAGGGAGCCCATAGACTCAAACACCATAAAAACGTCAGTGAGCTGAAGTGGTCATAGTACTCAAAATGCCGCATTAACGGAGCCAGTCGGGGGATAAACCAAACTGTGAAGGCAGTGCCATGCCAGAACTTACCCTGTTAGACAGAGACCTGGCAGGGGATTATACATGGTTTGTTGGGCACACTCAATAATTCACTTTAAAACCTGATAGTAATCCGTTATTCGGGAATTGTGGAGAATTGCTACGGTTACCGCCAATTTTATGCCAAACTATCCTAGTTGGAAAAGGAGCAATGTTGGAGAATATTTGTTTTCAATCTGTCTATTTTGTGGAAAATACACAGTAGCAAAACTCGCGACAATAATACATTTAAGCGAAGTTAAAGCAGATTCCCCAAGCCAATACATCAGCTGTTTCTGGACTGCCACACATACCAACCTCAGCCAGTCCCCAGTAAGGAGTAATTAGTAACATTCTGTTTTGGTAAACCCTCATTATTTCTTTGTTTGTGCCTCATTTTTCGGGAGCTAAAAGGTACACAGTAAGTTTCTTTTGTGTGGTTTTATGTTTCTGTGTCTGTCTGTAGAATTCTTGCCCATTTCTGTCTATTTGCTGTGTGACATTAACACTCTGTTTGTACCCTGTTTGTCTCTCAGGACTGAGCATTTTCTTTCGAGCATAAAGGGAGCTAGATTTCCATTTTCCCAGATTAGATTTAATTATGGTCTTTCTAAGTGTCCACCGGTAGAGGTCTGGAAACCATAACTAACTTTGATCTAGTGTTCCCCTTGTAATCCTGGTTTACTGCGTTGTTCTTGATACTGACTTGTGTGGTCAATTTCTAAAGTGTGAATTTCAGAAATTTATATAAATTTAACATTTTAGGCCAAAATTTTTCCAACGGACTACATAGCTTCCTCGAGACAGCTAAAATTAGCAAGTACCCAGTTCCATTGTCCATAATCTCTAAATGATAATGATAGGGAAATTAAAAAAAAAATTCTAGCCTCAGCTGCAACATTTGTGTTGAGGAGAATCAATTTGAGATTAGAGGTTTAATAAAACGTACCCAATTAAGCAGATATCCTATTACTTAATTTATAAATAAACATTCTTAAAAAAGCACTCTTCATCTTTAGTGATATAGTGGCAGCAGTGCTGTTCCTGAGAAATGTCACAGTTTACATAGTGGCTTCTATGCCAATTGGTGGCTGTCAGACTTACTCTTGGGGCTTTGGATTAAATAGATTAATTGAATCTATTTTACATCCCTTATCGGTATACTTTGCATGCTGTCACCAGGTGCTCTCTATCCGAAGCATCTGATTGGCAGATTGCGGTGTTGGCCATGCATGTGCGTAAGTCCGCAATGCTTCACTTTGATTGGACACAGATCAGCAGACCTCATGATCTCACGGGAGGAGGATCGGGCCTCTGTGAGAGTCTGTACCGACACAGGATTATGGGACAGTTTCATTGTGTTTTAAAGTTGTTGTTTTTTTGTAATTAACTAATATGTTAAAGGAACACACCAACTTAAACACATTTTTATTATTTATTTTTTGGAAACACTTTTTCAGTTTGTCTGCAAGCCAGAAAGGGTCCAGTTTTAGCCACTGGCTAGCCGGTAATTATGGGAAATTTAGGCCAACAGCAATTGGCAGCAGACGCTAGGAGACACGTTCATTCTCACATTGTGTCCAGGCTGCAGATTTACACAGTATTCAGGTGGTAGTGAAGTATTATAATCACTGTGACTGCATGCGTTTCTCAACTAACAATTCAACAAAGAGAGCGCTCACCATTGGTATTCTGCTGTTCAAAGCCCAATATGCGGAACACAGGACAAACCCCGGAATGCTGTGCGACCGGTTAAAGGTCTTTAATGAGGAGGCTTCAACATGAAACACAAACAGGACCAAGAAGCACAAGTTAGACATGTAAACAGAATGAAACACTTGGCAATTATTACAAGGTCCACATATAAAAAATATATATATAATATACAACCCACTTTAAACATCTAAGCTATTCTTCAACTGCAAGTTTATGGTAGAGAAATGAACATTCAATTCACAGGCACAAGCAAGCTCTGGTGGACATTCCTGCTGTCAGCATGCCAACTGCACGCTCCGTCAAAACTTGCGACATCTGTGGCATTGTGCTGTGTGATAAAACTGCACATTTTAGAGTGGCCATTTATTGTGGCCAGCCTAAGGGCAATAATCACGCTGTCTAATCAGCATCTTGATATGCCACACCTGTGAGGTGGATGGAGTATCTCCGCAAAGGAGAACTGCTCACTAACACAGATTTAGAAAGATTTGTGGACAATATTTGAGAGAAATAGGCCTTTTGTGTATATAGAAAAAGTCTTAGATCTTTGAGTTCAGCTCATGAACAATGGGGGCAAAAACAAAGTGTTGTGTTTATAATTTTGTTCAGTGTATATAGCTTTTTACTAATAACACAACTTGACCCCAATGTCACATAGGCAAGTGTCTCCATGCCAGGTGCTAATAGAAAAAAAGTAAAAATATCTAAAAGCAATTCTTCTGGTTTCCCCCGCCCCCTCTTCTCTTTTTTTCGATTCCAGACCTCTGGCTTTAATAAAAGGGCCTTTTCTAATAGGTCAGTGGTCATTATATCCTAAACCAGAAATATACATAATTATTGTAATTATATTGTAGATTTTATGATCAAAGAGATTGGGTTTTCTCCAGGTGATTAGGCTCAGATTCTAAAAGCATTGCTCAGTCTACACAGTCTCATTAGTAGAATGCTTTGATCATTCGTACAATAGTCGGCAACCTTGTTACCTGTCTGATGGCTGTCTGCTTTTATAAAAGGTCTCTTTATTGTAAAATGTGCATTCGTTCTTTTCCTGAATAAAGTGGCTTAGAATCCTCGCAGATGACGTGCTCTCATGTAACTGTTGATTTAAAGTGCACTTCTTTAACTTATTTAATATTTTCCTTTTTATTCTCCCGTCTAGTACTCGCCAAGTATGAGAGCCACATATCTCTCGGTGAACGAAGAGCCATCAAGTATTTATGGGAACGAGTTTCCAGCCTAATCCTGGCACCCCCTGTTATCCTCAGGCCGGACAGGTCGTGTCCCGCAACCATAACTGCTGTAGTGAACCAATCAGCAGGAGATGCAACGGATGATTCATGGGGCGAGCCATGACAAGTGACAACATAAAAAAAAAACATTAGTCATTCATTGGGGTTAACCAGCGACTGTGTAACACAGAACGCTGTGAGAGCTACCTGAAAAGTGATCATTTGTATTACTGGAAATTTTCCTGAAAACGATGGAGAATGTCATGGCGAGGTGACAACTGACCTCTAATTGTTACATGGTTAGCGGCACGGACCATTTGTGGGTTAATGTAGACCACGAACCAATTTCCTGCGCGTTTCTTATTTAATGGTATAAACATGTAAACTTGGCAGAGCGTGTTCTGCTCTCTGTTGCTCAGGAAAGTAATATCTTTAAAATACACCCACAGAACTCTAGATATTATTATTCCCATTTTCTGATCTGTTTAGATATATTTCGGGGTGTTAGCTAAAGTAAGTTATATTTTTTACGCATAGCACCAACTTTTTCTTACCTTAATACTATGCAGGATATTAGCCACAGCTTATTCGTACATAGGGGAAGACTGATCTGTTTAACTTTATCACCACCAAGAAGACCAAGCTTTGCCCATCCAATGTAAATACTCTTTATCTCATGCCATCCAACTGCTGTGGGAACCAACCCCTATTTTTATTTTTACTTGTTTCACATCCGCTACGGCGATTGCAATGCCCAGGGATCTGAGACCTATGAGTCTCACCAGAAGCTTTCGTGGGAGTTAGGATTCATAGTTTATTAATTTGTAGTCAGCGAACCCTCACGGAGTGCTTCTGGTCAACTTCTCACATTCACAAATGTGTGACCAGGACAGCGAATCAGTACTAAGAGATACTCAACCCTTCGGCTTTTATCAGCTTGTTCGCCGGGTAGAATGGAGTGTGTCTCATAAGACCCTGCTGGACAATGGTTTATGAGATGATCAAACAGATCAGAATGAGAGGCGTCTGATTGGTGCAGCCTCTTCCTGGTCTAGGATGGATATGTCTGCTGTTGATACATGGCTGTGCAGCCACGCAAAGCATGTGAAATGCGACCGTTTTTTTTCTTTTATCTGTGCAATGAATAGAAAATGGAAATTACTTCCAGCCTTGATCATAACTTGTAGAATTAACAGATGATGGGGGACATTTACAAAAGTGGTCAGTTTTAGGAAATGGTGCAAAAATGTAAGAGGAGAGAAGTCACCAATGGAATGAGCCTGCTGATCCCACTGGGTTCCATGGTGATTCCCCACTTTTACTGCTTGAGACCAATTTTTAGAACCAATCACTTTGATAAATCTCCCCCAATAAGTCATGTCTGGACGGTTACTGAAATATGCTCACAATCGGCATTATTAGCCTTAATAATGTTAACATTTAGTGTATTTGTATGTATAATTTGCACAAGGCAGGTGTATCCAACCTTAGCCCCCAGCTAATCACTGGACTACAGGTCCCAGAATTCTAAGCCAGCTGGTTCAGCTGTTAAAAGTCACATCTCCTACTTGTGGATTTGTTGGCAGTCCTGTGGCTTTATGCAGAACTACAACTCCCATGAGCCTCAGCTGGCAATTCTGTTGCTGTGATGGACTGGCTGCACCACATATACCATGACCTACAACTCCTAGTCTACATAGTCTGACTTAATCTTGTAGCTAATTTATTTCTTCCCTTAATAAAGTCCTTCATCCTGAGCTATGATATAACACATTAATGAAGTAACTTGCCAACATCTACCTGGAAAAAAACGAAATCAGAACTTCTGTTGAATTGTCTATAATGTTTTTTTATAATACATGCTTTAAAAGTGATTTTGTCACCTAAATGCTCTGTATTAGAGATGCTCAAGTTTTTTCTATGAGGCTACAGATGTCTCAAATAATCCTGAAATGATTTGTGGCTCCTTAATCAGATGACCTATAAGTGAAAAGTTGGCTCCTATGATCAGATAGAGTGATGCCAACACCTGCCACATGCCCACACCAGGCTGCCAACACCTGCCACTTGCCCACACTAGGCTGCCAACACCTGCCACTTGCCCACACTAGGCTGCCCACAGAGACATGCACCCAAAACAATCCTGCTTTGGAACTCTCTCTAATCGGGGCATTTAGACCTGAAATTTGGATACTACTAACTAGAGCAGTGCGCGTACTGAGTTAGTAGCTAGTTATCTTGCTAGTTATCTAGCAGTGAAGCTCCAATTAGGTAATGCTGATTTTCTTCCATTCACTCCTGTGTAAACTAAAGTGAAGGGACAGGACAAGAGGACGCCGGGTGTTGACGGCAGGACTAAGGTGTGCATCTAGTCTATTGTGAGATCTGGGCATCTTCTGCACTCCCACAGCTAACCATATGTGGCAGGATCAACACTGGGCAATGCTCCTAAAATGCAATAATGCCAATTCAGTAGTAGTGGTGCCACGTTGACATTGTGAACAGGGAGGTTTGTAATAATGCATATTTCAGAACTGTAATGAATAATGTGAAATTTGAAGAACATTGTATAATGTGATTAAGTCCCCTTGCAGGTATGAAAACACACATTATAAAAAAATATATAGGAACACCTTATTCTGCAATTCCAACTGGAAATGTAATTAATGAGCTGATCTGCAATCATTTTGGGGCCAAGCCTTTTCTGAAGGGGCTTCTTCTCCATAATTGCAGGATTATAAGAGAGACACAAGCATGGAGCCTGATTAAACCAAAAAAATAAAAACCAGATGCATCCAGCTTTAATGGCACCTTGTCACACCGTTTACATCCAGAGATGTAGCACAGGGTGTGACGTTCTACAACCTGGAGGCTGAAATGCCACGTAACGTATAGATCATGGTTTAAAATGTTTACCTAGAAAAGCGCAACGGTGTGTAGGCGCTACCCAAAATTAGAAATCACACAGGTGTAGTGAGAGAGTATCCCCCAACACTCAAAATAAAGTATACAATAAAACACAAATACTACACCAGACAACAGAGGTAGATGTATAAAACTGGAACAATCAAAAAAAAAAAAAAAAATACAAGGCATAGTACAGACTGTATAACAAAAAAGGTTTTAAAAGTTACCCATCACTGCAAGCCACAGATGAGGGTAAATTTCTACTCGTCTGGGATAAATTTTCACTCGCCAATAACTAGTTATGAGTGGAAATTTTTAGCACTGGTATATATATCTGGATCTAGCCAGGCAACTGTACTTACTGTATGCGGATTTTACATACGATGTTTTACATTCTTTATTACATTTTGTTGACATAACTGGGAACATGTATTCCCAAAATCGCAAGTCCTTTACAAATATCCTAACGCTGGGTATTGTGCAATTTCTTTGACCATTTTTACAATTTTGTCTGTTTGACAAAAAATAGATTTTATACTTCTATGCCTTTGTTTCTGAATCTGTGTGAAATTTAGCAAGATAAGGTGTAACCTCTATTAATTAAAAGCAACAGTAAAGGGGTTAGGCTTTCGATTTGTTTTTGCACATTTAATTCTTGTATATGCCGAGTACCATAGAAATACAGCACTGGAATATGGATTTTTAATAAACATTCCTGATAACAATGGCGAAGAGGCATCCTAGAGGCTGGGTTCAAACCATATCTTCCACTACAATGTCCATAAGCTCGCTCCCAACCATGACATGCATTGAGTGCTCTGCGTGTCTATAAGTAGGTAGACAATGTGTGTACTTACCTCTGCACTGGTAAAGGAGTGGGGGGGAGAGGGGTTATGGCTTTATATGTTTTTTCCTGTACAATTATGTGAATTTACAATAAATTTTACATATAATATTTGAATACATTGGTTATTTTTTTGTTTCCTTTTTTTGCAGCAATCACATCTCTTAACGCATTATAAACTGAAGATACTTAAGCTTTCCAATACCCAAGAACTATTTCTCACCTTTATATTTATTTTTATGATCAACATACACTGGGTTATTTGCTATAGAAAGAATTTTCCAGATTTAAAATGTATTTCATATTTAAAACAAACAAACAAAAAACTATAGGGTCAGAAATACAGGTTTGTTATCCTGTCCCTATAGTGTTAAAACCACTACCATGCCCCTATAAATATAGTAAAATCTTACTTTTATTCAAGTCTACTGCTGCTGGCTCTGCCCCTGATCTGCCTCCGTGGCTGACATAATCAGAAGTGATGATCTCAGCCAATCACAATGCTTTCCTATAGGAAAGCATTGAATTGGCTGAGATTGCCATGGAGGTGGGGCAGGGGGTGGAGCCAAACACAGGCTTGGCCAATCCGCATCTCCTCATAGAGGTATGTTGAATCGATGCATCTCTATGAAGAAAGTTCAGTGTCTGCAGCACTGCCCCAGAAGCACCTCTAGCAGCCATATGAGGAGTGGCCAATGGAGGTATCCCTAGGCTGTAATGTAAACACTGCATTTTCTCTGAAAAGACGGTGTTTACAGCAATAAGCCTGAAGGGAATGATTATACTCACCAGAACAAATACAATAAGCTGTATACCGTACATTAAGCTGTATACTATATAATAAGCTGCATACCGTACATTAAGCTGTATACTAAATAAGCTGTATACCGTACATTAAGTTGTATACTAAATAATAAGCTGTATACCGTACATTAAGCTGTATACTATATAAGCTGTATACCGTACATTAAGCTGTATACTAAATAAGCTGTATACTGTACATTAAGCTGTATACTGTACATTAAGCTGTATACTATATAATAAGTTGTATACCGTACATTAAGCTGTATACTATATAATAAGTTGTATACCGTACATTAAGCTGTAGTTGTTCTAGTGACTACAGTGTCCTTTTAGGACTACATTGGCCTTATGTTTGGAAGTCGCTTTGATTTCCTGGCAATTCTCCCTTTAGTGGAAGACCAGAAAGTTGAGTGTGGTGAAGTTTAACCTTGCAGGTTAAAATAAAAAGGTTAAAAATGTGATTTGTTGATTTCTCCACTACTGTAAAACTCTTTAATGGAATCAGTAAACATATTCCCACAAGAAATGCTCCAGACACTCATTAAACCTATCTTAAAAACCGAGAAAGATTCTAAATGTCAGCAACTATCAACCTATTTCCCTTCTAAATATTGACATAAAATTATTTTCTAAGATTTTAGCAGAAAGAATAAAGAAGGTGATACCAAATCTGATCCACCCAGATCAATCAGGATTTGTTGTGAACAGATCCAGAAGTGATAATTTACGTAAACTCTTACAAATTTATACAAGCAGTAACCAGTGGCTCAGATCCCACGGTATCCGTGGCCTTAGATGCAGAAAAGGCTTTCGACAGAGTTAGTTGGCCATACCTGTTGGAGGCCTTAAAACCTTTTGGGTTTGATGGTTCTATTCTCGAAAGGATTATGTGCCTGTACTCCTCTTCTTCTGCAAAAGTCTGCAGGGGTGGACTAGAGTTTAATATATTTGAAATAAATATAGGGACAAGACAAGGATGTCCTTTAGCCCCAATGCTTTATGTCCTCTCAATTGAACCCCTCGCTTCTCTAATCAGACAATTGAAAGAGATTGAGGGAGCCAAAATAGATAACCAACATTATAAAGTTTAGCTATACACGGACTATATAATCCTCACCCTTGCTAGTCCTGAAAAATCCATTCCTGCTGCACTCAACTTAAACAAGTTCAGTACCATGCCAAATTATAAACTGAACTTAAACAAATCCTATGCTATTCTTTCTAATTTGTCGGTTCCAGTCTTAACTGGGCTTAAAGAGAAATATGAATTTAATTTGTCCTCCAAAACACTGAAATATTTAGGGATCAATTTAGGCTTCTTCTGGAATTAAATTGTTGAGCTTCATTACTCCACTCTTCTTCAGGAAATAAGAAACTCCTTATTTAAATGGTAAGCCATTTTTCATTTCTTTGATGGGCAGAATTAGCTCCATAAAAGATATTATTCAAAAAATCGAATATCTAATGCAATCAATTCCCTTGCACATACCCAAAAACATTCTAAGGGACTTTCACAATATGTTTCTAAAATTTATATGGGGTAATAAGAAAAATAAGAATCTCTCACAGAAATTTGGTCGGCGGAGTCTCTTTTCCTGATCTATATCTCATTTATGATTCAATCATGATTTCTCATAGCTTGACCTGGAAAACAAAAACAAAAAAAGATCATATTACTTGGTATGAAATTGAAAACCTAGAATTTCAAAACTTAGATCATATTTGGACAATATGGTTGGATAAAGATGCTATTAAAAACCTGAAAAGTTGGGGACGGGGCCTGACCTGCATGGTGGCTGGACGCATTCTGCAGGAGCTCAAAGCTTAGCCACTGACTTTCTCACGCTTTATGCGCCTACTATTTGGCTGTTTGTGCCTTACAGACACCCTGCAACAACAGGGCTCCTGTAGAGCTACTAAAATCTGGCCTACCTTATACAAGCTACAGAGGACGCGGTGCGGCTGCCGGACAGGAGAGGAGACTGCTTTCCCGCCCTGCCGAATGCTGAACTATTGTCAAATCCGACTGCTGCCCAGTTTCCCCCCCTTTGGACAGGCGGGGGTGATCCCAGTCCTAATCCCAGAGGCCCACTTGCATGCTGCCGCGGTGGTAACATCAAGCTTACTAAAATCCGGAACTCTCTGGTAATGGCGAATATCATGTGCGCTAAAGCTCCCAACCATGACACTGCTAATACCCTCACTAAGCTGGAGCATGCTGAGCGAGCGGATACAATCATCTACACACCATGTGCTGACAAGCGGTTCCATTAGGTGTCTGCCACCCAGCGCAATGAGGAAGAGAGCGACCGTGATCCTTGCAAGAGCCAGGATCAAACGAAGGAAGAAGCGCTACCTGCCACATGGCAAGAAAGCATCCAAACATGCCACAGGTCTGGGCCCAAAGGCTCTACACACGGGACTAGGAGCAGCAACAAGCAATCAACCACAGCTTTCAGTACCTCAAGGCTTAACCATTGTCCTCACCGCAATAATGCCGCAGCAGCTCGTTAGGGGAAGCAGTGGACTGTGTCTAAGGCTTCAGTGGGTGCACAAACTGCCCTTGATGGGAATAGGCGGAGAGGGACTATCCCGCATTCACTCTACATCACGGCAAGATGGCCAGTTGCAACGGCTCACTACGTTTATTTGGCTTATTCTGTTATTGTTTTCTACCTTTTATTAATATGCCTCAATGATTATGTATGCATCTTTCAATAAGCTCCGTGGTAGACCGCCACTTACCTGGCACAGGGCCTCCCGGGTAGGCACAAGTACGCGTATCTACACCGATATGCATGTACGTTAAAGGCTTGTGCTACTTAATCACTCATCGTCCTGGGCAACACAGCTCACTTAGCAGTCTCCCGGTCTTCACACTTATCTGTCTCAGGACTTACCTTATCTTGTCCTCATCACATACTTAATATAACAATAAGTGCGGTATTAATCAGTGACATATTTGGTTAACCTGCTATGTAATCCTACTTCGTGTTTTATATATCTTAACCTGCTTGTACAATCATCTTGCACTGCAAAAAAACCCTGAAAAATCCAAATATAATTGTCATATTGTATAGATACTATTTAAAAAAAAAAACGGTATGGGATTAAAAGCAACCTCTCCCCTGCGACCCCTATAGAGTTATTGTCAGTATATCAAACTGACGTAAGCATACCTCAATGGAAAGATATTGGCATTAATCTTGTGGGAGACCTCCCTAAAGAATAAAATATTAACGTTTCCCGAACTACAAGAAGCCAATTACTCCATTAAAAAGGAATTTTTAACATATCTAAAAATAAAAAATTTGCTGAGAAATAAACTATTGAGTAAAAACATTCAAGATACTATATATTCGTTTGAGGGAAATGATAATCATATCCAGAATTAATACGATGTTATATTCCTAAAAATAGGAAGGGATATTGAACAGTATTATTAAATGGGAACATAAAATGGCGGTTGAATTCTTGGGGGCTGAAAAGGCTAGGCCATTTGCACTTATAAAAAAACTATTCATAATAAAAATGTATGTGAAAACTATATTAAGATACTACATAGATGGTATCTGATACCCACTTTAGCTTCCAAATTTCAATCTAATGTGCAAAATAGTTGCTGGAGATGCACTCTAAACCGAGGCACACACAAACATATATAGGTGATACTCGAAAAATTCGAATATCGTGCAAAAGTTCATTTATTTCAGTAATGCAACGTAAAAGGGGAAACTAATATATGAGATAGACGCATTACATGCAAAGCAAGATAGTTGAAGCCGTGATTTTCCATAAGTGCGATGATTATGGCTTACAGCTCATGAAAACCCCAAATCCACAATCTCAGTAAATTAGAATATTACATGCAATCAATAAAACAAGGAGTGTACATAGAATATCGGACCTCTGAAAAGTATAAGCATGCATATGGACTCAGTACTTAGTTTGGGCCCCTTTTGCAGCAATTACTGCATCAATGCGGCGTGGCATGGAAGCTATCTGCCTGTGGCACTGCTGAGGTGTTATGGAAGACCAGGATGCTTCAATAGCGGCCTTCAGCTCTTCTGCATTGTTCGGTTTCAGGGCCAGCCTTAGGCCTTTAGGCGCCCTGTGCGAAAAATCTTCACAGCGCCCCTCTCCCCTCCCCCCCCCCTCCCATCATCCATGTATGATGTAATGTTTGTGTTGTCTGTGTATGTGATAGATGTGATGACTGTGTGTGATATGTATGCTACGTGTGATATTTGTAATGGGTGGATTAACAGTCTGTGATATGCGTGTATTGTTGTATGTGATATTTGTGCTGGGTTTATTGGCTGTGTGTGATGGGTATTTAATTCAGATAAAAACATGCATTTAGGCCTGTGTGTAAATGCAGGTGTATATTTTTCCAGAGTTATGTGCACACATTACCACAGTCAGATGCACACAGTAATACAAATACACTGTAAAATCCACCACATGCACATAGTCGCAGGCAGATAGTCACATACACAGGATCAAGCAGAAACACACCGGTACAGGTAGATAAACACACTCACACACAATTACAGGCAGACAGCCACACACGCAGGCAGACAGCCACACACACACTTTTACACACAGACACACATACAGTCTTACACACAAATACTTACATGCAGAAAGTCACACACAGCCACACACATACACACACACAGGCAGACAGCCATACACATACACGCAGGCAGACAGCCACACAGAGGCAGTCGGCCATCCACACACAAAGGAAGACTTCCACGCACACAGAGGCAGACAGCCACACAAACACACACGCAGACAGTCACACAAACACAGGCAGACAGTCATACACACAAACACACACAGGCAGTCACACACAGGCAGACAGTCACACACACACAAACACAGGAAGACATTCATACACACAGTCACACACACACACAAACACAAACAGGCAGACAGTCATACACACACACACAGACAGTCATACAAACACACAGGCAGACAGCCACACAAACACACACACGCTGACAGTCACACACACAAACACAGGCAGACAGTCATACACACAGACACATACAGTCACACACACACAATCACACACACAGGCAGACAGTCATACACACACAGACAGGCAGACAGTCATGCACACAGACACACACACAGGCAGACAGTCACAGACACACACACTCACGGGCAGACAGTCACACAAACACAAAGATAAAGCACTGTGATAGCAGTAGCTTAGTATCCAACAGCTCAAAATACATAGTAAAAACAAAGAGAACGTTACCTGCGCTCTGGCCTAAATCCCATGTACATTTAAACAAAATGGAGGCTCTTTAGTTTTATTCCAATGGCCATTTGAATATATAAGCTCACCTGCCACGTCAAGGCAAGCCTCAATAGGTGAGTTCCTACACTAGCCATTAGATATGCTGATATCAGCCAAGAATCTCCAGTAAGACAGGAAGGGGTATTTTATAAACCCTTTCACATTTAACCCTTTATAGGGCTTCTACACATACAATAAACCTTGCTGGTATCAGACAAAGTGTAAACATCTCTAATGAGACAGGAAGGGGTATTTTATAAACCCTTTCACATTTAACCCTGAATAGGGCTATAACATACAAATCACCTTGCTGGTATCAGCTAAAAGGCAAATTTCTCTCCAGACAGTCACACACACACACAGGCAGTCACACACACAGTCAGGCAGACAGTCATGCACACAGACACACACAGGCAGACAGTCACAGACACACACAGTCACAGACAAACACACACACTCACAGGCAGACAGTCACACACACACAAACACATAGGCAGACAGTCATACACACAGACACACACATGCAGACAGTCACACACACACAGGCAGACAGTCATACACACAGACACACACATACAATCACACACACATTTTATTATTTTATTTTATTATTTCTTTTTTTTAATCCCGGCCGGCCATGTGTAAGTTGTGTCGGCCACATGGCGCCCCCTGCTCCATGGCGCCCTGTGCGGCCGCACAGCTCGCATACCCCTAAGGCTGGCCCTGTTCGGTCTCATGTCTCTCATCTTTCTCTTGGCAATGCCCCATAGATTCTCTATGGGGTTGAGGTCAGGCGAGTTTGCTGGCCAATCAAGCACAGTAATCCCACGGTCATTGAACCAGGCTTTGGTGCTTTTGGCAGTGTGGGCAGTGGTGTATCCCGGTTTTGTGCTGCCCTAGGACAGCACTTTGGGAGCATCCAACTTCCTTCGCAATTACTTTTTGAGGCTTTCCTTACGAGGGTGTCAATGATGGCTTTCTGCCAACTGTCAGGTCAGCAGTCTTCCCCATGATTGTGATTCCTACTGAACCAGACTGAGAGACCATTTAAAGGCTCAGAAACCCTTTGCAGGTGTTATGGCTTACTTAGCTGATTAGAGTGGGACACTGTGAGCCTAGAATATCGCACCTTTTCACAATATTCTAATTTACTGAGATTGTGGATTTGGGGTTTTCATGAGCTGTAAGACATAATCATCGCACTTATGACAAATCACGGCTGGAAGTATCTTGCTTTGCATGTAATGCCTCTATCTCATATATTAGTTTCCCCTTTTATGTTGCATTACTGAAATAAATTAACTTTTTCACAATATTCTAATTTTTAGAGTATCACCTGTATTGGTGGGACTGTCCAAAACTCTTGCCTCTGAAAACCAAACTGGAAACTGAACTCTGTAAAAGAAATGGGACTACCTATACATTTAACTCTACTGCGGTTTCTATTTTACCTGAATTTACCTAAATTAGATAAACCTTCTCACATGTTAATACATATTCTGATGGCTATGAAAATTTGCATGGTTAGATTTGGAAGAAAACAAAACCTCCTTGCTGGACTGAGATTCAAGTTCAGGTTGACTTCCAAAGATTAATGGAAAAAGCTGTTTATATACATTTTAAATTTGTAATTGTTTATTGCAGGTTATAGCAAATAAAGTTAGGTTAGATTAAGAGCGGACATGTCCAACCACTATTCCAACAGGACCTTAGGCATAACATATTAATCGTCGCTGGTCGCTGGTGCCCTTTACATGAACATAACTACTGGTGAAAGAGCAATTCAGTGCGAGGCATTGAGTCTCGTGCATAACAAAACATTAGTGTTATATAAACATTAACTTTATAGAAACTGTAGCAGTAAGGCTTAGGGGTATCCCAGTAAGATGGGTCGGTTGCTAGAATTAGGTGCGTTAGCGTTTTGCCACATGTACTATAAATCATTGTAGGGCACTAGCAGGCTAGTCCGACGCTATGACTTACTTCATTTTTACACAGAGGTAAAGGTATGCCTTAGACACTGTTGGGTATTCTATGTATGGACACGTGTTAGACAGCTCTCGGATTGGAGTCGCTTACAATGTACCCCTGGGAGCATTATCAATATGGTACTTTATCACATCAGTAGTAGGTCTTATAATGTAGAGATAGATAAAAGCAGGGAAATGAGAATTATAAGACATAAAAGAAAACTTAATGCATATCGTTTAATACACTTAAAATCAGGTGTTATCGAAGAGGGGATATGCTCAGACGGCAGTCCCAAGAGCGAGTTCAGCCTATTCCTCTGAGTGGCAAAGCTGCTGCTTCGCTTGGGCAAGTGTTACTCTGGAACAGGGTACCTTCTCGTCCCCAGGCCTGCATGAGGGCTGGCATCTCTTTGCCACAGACTTGGGTTCATCGAGAGACCAAGTCTATCCCCTTCAGAGGCAGGGCAGAGGAGTTGAGTGGCGGTCTCCGCTGATAATGGATGTCTGGAGGACTTTCCTTGGGTAGCCCCCGGCCTTGGTTAGTGGTCATGGGGTCGTGTCCGCTTTGTTTGAGGTCTTGTGCTCTGAGGAGACTTTACCCTGCGTGGCTGCTCCTTTCTCCGGTTTCCTTTCCGCGGTTCAGACTTTAGCGTTGTGGTGTCTGTTCTACGTGCTTGAATCTTCCACCAGAAGTTCTGGAATATCTGATCTAGCCGCCACAGGGCGTAGGCAGTGGAGTCGCTGAATGCCCTCTTTGTGGTATTCGTGCCTTGTGCATTTGTGCACCCGGCGTCCGCCATCTTGGGCCATTATTGTGCGATGCGATGACTGCACAGTTTTTTTGTGAAAAGCAGAGTTGGTAGCCGGAGGGGGGGGGGTGGGACGGGGCAAGGAGAGTCTCGTCTTGAGTGGTTGGATTCAGAGGAAAGATTGCAGTTGTCTCTCCTCCACTCCGACTCCAGTAGGCCACAACCTGCCACCTACTCTGAGCCTCCGGGCGTCGATTAAGGTGTCCAGCATGGGAGTCACCTTGGGTAGAGATCTCCTTCGCTGTAGCTCAGATCCAAGCTTCGCCCCCTTTATAAATTCTAATAACCTTGATTTGTATTATAAGATATGGAACCACTGGGTGATAAAAATTAGAGCATCGGCGGTCTAGCTAGCTCCCCCCAAAGTTTATCCTTCCTGCAGTGGCGTCCCAAGGAATGAATGATGATTGTACAAATGATGGTGTGGCTGGAGTCCTACGCTCAATAAAGCAAAATTAGACTATAAAGCTTTGCACTGAACGTCTGGATAATGTGATTACAAATAATACTGTATACACAGAGCACTTTTCTCAATTTTGTATTTTTCCTGAGAGAGAGATGTGAGTGCACTATGAACGAATAGACAACAAACATAAGCAATAAAGAAGTTTGATAACAACACATGACGATCTTGGTATTGGCCTTAGAGTGCTGAAAGTACAGAATGGTTGTGATGCATTGAATGCCAACTTCTGGTGTTAAAAAATAAATAAATAGGTTAACATGTTTCGGGAGAATAGATGGTTCGATGTCCCTCAGTGAAGAATAGCTGTCTCTAGCGGGATTGAAATGAGCTACTTTACCCAAAGTTGTTAATTTCACTACAGTTCACTGATATAGTGAGGAAATCCCATCTTCGGGTCTCCATAGTGAAGTGTGTGTTGCCATGGTAACAGTGGATAAAACATGCCAGAAGCGTATGAATTCTGCGTACGGTTGAGCATGGCTTGCAAGTGCTCCCCTGGAGTATGTAGCATTCATGTGCTCATGGTGTGTAATAAAATAATTATCCCCAGCCAGGCTCCCACAGAAGTAGCCATAATAAAGCATTATCGCATTGAAGCACATGAATGCCACATACAGCTGGTCAGCACCATGCTCTCACAGAAAAACATGGTGATCTGCACACACATGGAGAGATACTGGAAGCTGGGTTTCTCTTTATCTGAATTGCAATATTCTTTTATTATATAGATAATTTAATATGTGCTATCACAGCAGGGAACACATGCAGCTTGGGATATTATCTCACTGTCAGTGGTTATATTATTATCAATGTTTGCAGCTGTTATTTAATTAATATTCATAATAACATGTTCAGAGATCAGATGCCACAAGCAAGATGGCGGCACTGGGAAGCCGGAAGAGTTCCTTCCTCAAGGTCCTCCCGGCATGCACCTCGCCCTCAGTTAGTTCCGGCCTGTTGCCTGGTTACGGTAAACTTAACGTTCTGGATCCCGAGTGTGAAATCCCGGTGCCAGCTCGCTCGAGGTAACGGAGCTTCGTACATAGCTCTCAGTCTCTCCCCCCCCCCCGAACCCCCATTATTATTATCATTAACCCCCTGCACCCCATTATTATTAACCCCTCCACTGCTAGTGTTATTAACCCCTCCACTGCCATTATTATCATTAACCCCATGCACCCCATTATTATTAACCCTCCACTGCTAGTGTTACAACCCTCCACTGCCACATATATTAACCCCATGCACCCCATTATTAACCCTCCACTGCCATATATTAACCCTGCACCCCATTATTATTAACCCTCCACTGCCATTATTATTATTAACCCCATGCACCCCATTATTATTAACCCTCCAATTTCACATATTATTAACCCTGCACCCTATTATTATTAACCCCTCCACTGCCATATTATTAACCCTGCACCCCATTACTATTATTAACCCCTGCACCCCATTATTAACCACTCCACTGCTATTATTATTATTAACCCCATGCACCCCATTATTATTAACCCCTCCACTGCCATTATTATTATTAACCCCATGCACCCCATTATTATTAACCCCTCCACTGCCAGTATTATTATTAACCCCCTGCACCCCATTATTATTAACCCCTCCACTGCCATTATTATTATTAACCCCATGCACCCCATTATTATTAACCCCTCCACTGCCATTATTATTATTAATCCCGTGCACCCCATTATTATTAACCCCCTGCACCCCAGTGTTATTATTAACCCCTCCACTGCTAGTGTTATTATTAACCCCTCCACTGCCATTATTATTAACTCCCTGCACCCCATTATTATTAACCCCTCCACTGCCATTATTATTATTAACCCCATGCACCCCATTATTATTAACCCCTCCACTGCCATTATTATTATTAACCCCATGCACCCCATTATTATTAACCCCTCCACTGCCATTATTATTTTTAACCCCATGCACCCCATTATTATTAACCCCTCCACTGCCATTATTATTTTTAACCCCATGCACCCCATTATTATTAACCCCTCCACTGCCATTATTATTATTAACCCCACGCACCCCATTATTATTAACCCCCTGCACCCCATTATTAACCCCTCCACTGCCATTATTATTATTAACCCCATGCACCCCATTATTATTAACCCCCTGCACCCCAGTGTTATTATTAACCCCTCCACTGCTAGTGTTATTATTAACCCCTCCACTGCCATTATTATTTTTAACCCCATGCACCCCATTATTATTAACCCCTCCACTGCCATTATTATTTTTAACCCCATGCACCCCATTATTATTAACCCCTCCACTGCAATTATTATTAACCCCATGCACCCCATTATTATTAACCCCTCCACTGCCATTATTATTATTAACCCCATGCACCCCATTATTATTATTAACTCCCTGCACCCCATTATTATTATTATTAACCCCTGCACCCCATTATTATCATTAACCCCTTGCACCCCATAATTATTATTACCCCTGTATTATTATTATTAACCCCCTCCACTGCCAGTATTATTATTAACCCCCTGCACCCCATTATTATCATTAACCCCCTGCACCCCATTATTATTATTAACCCCTGCACCCCAGTATTGTTATTAACCCCTCCACTGCCAGTGTTATTATTATTAACCCCTGCATCCCAGTGTTATTAACCCCTCCACTGCCAGTGTTATTATTATTAACCCCTGCACCCCAGTATTGTTATTAACCCCTCCACTGCCAGAGTTATTATTATTAACCCCTGCACCCCGTTATTATCATTAACCCCCTGCACCCCATTATTATTAACCCCTGCACCCCGGGTTTTGTTATTAACCCCTCCACTGCCAGTGTTATTATTATTAACCCCTGCACCCCATTATTATTATTAACCCCCTGTACCCCAGTATTATTATTAACCCCTCCACTGCCAGTATTATTAACCCCTCCACTGCCAGTATTATTATCATTAACCCCCAGCACCCCATTATTATTATTAACCCTTGCACCCCATTATTATTATTATCATTAACCCCCTGCACCCCATTATTATTAACCCTGTGCACCTTATTATTATTAACCCCTCCACTGCCAGTATTATTATCAATAACCCCCTGCACCCCATTATTATTAACTCCTGCACCCCATTATTAACCCCTCCACTGCCAGTATTATTATTAACCCCATCCACTGCCATTATTATTATTAACACCTGCACCCCAGTATTATTATTAACCCCTCCACTGCCAGTATTATCATTAACCCCCTGCACCCCGTTATTATTATTAACACCTGCACTGCCAGTATTGTTATTAACCCCTCCACTGCCAGTATTATTATTAACCCCTGCACCCCATTATTATTAATCCCCTGCACCCCAGTATTATTATTAACCCCTCCACTGCCAGTATTATTATTATTAACCCCTGCACCCCATTATTATTAATCCCCTCCACCCCATTATTATTAACCCCCACTGCCATTATTATTATTAATCCCATGCACCCCATTATTAACCCCCTGCACCCCAGTATTATTATTAACCCCTCCACTGCCAGTATTATTATTAACCCCTGCACCCCCGTATTATTATTATTAACCCCCTCCACTGCCAGTATTATTATTAACCCTCTGCACCCAGTATTATTAACCCCTCCACTGCCAGTATTATTATTAACCCCTGCACCCCAGTATTAGTATTAACCCCTGCACCCCCAGTATTATTATTATTATTATTAATAAACATTTCACTGCCAGGGTCTCCACCGGTTAAACCCACGGTCTGTTAACCCTTGCACTGCCAGGGCCGCCTTGTCCCATAGTGAGGGCTTTCCATGATCAGGACAGCACTTTACATGCATCGCCAGACAGTGATTTATATCAGCCACTAATTAAACCTCAGTGACCGGTGTCAGAACAGCCACTGATTAACCCTCAGTGACCGGTGTCAGCACAGCCACTATTTAACCCTTCAGTGACCGGTGTCAGAACAGCCACTAATTAACCCTTCAGTGACCGGTGTCAGGGAGCATGGCCACTAATTAACCCTTTCGTGACCAGTGTCAGAACAGCCACTAATTAACCCTTCAGTGGCCGGTGATAGAACAGCCACTGATTAACCCTTCAGTGAACAGTGTCAGGGAGAACTGACACTATTTAATCCTTCAGGGACCAGAGTCAGGGAGCACAGCCACTAATTAACCCTTCAGTGACCGATATTGGAACAGCCACCAATTAACCCTTCAGTGACCGGTGTCAGGGAGCACAGCCACTAATTAACCCTTCAGTGACCGGTGTCAGGGAGCACAGCCACTAATTAACCCTTCAGTGAACGGTGTCAGGGAGACCTGCCACTAATTAACCCTTCAGTGACCGGTTTCAGGGAGATCTGCCACTAATTAACCCTTGAGTGATGGGTGTCTGGGAGAACATGGTGGATTTATCAGCCCATAATTAATCCCTACACAAACACTGGCACCATGAATGGAATGTAGGGGTGGGGAGTCTTTTTTTCTTTTTCTTGTTTTTTGCAAATGTAATTTTTATTCACAGAATTTTCTTAAAATACTGTTACACCGATAAGAGAGAAAAATAGGAAACAAACTGTTTTGCATTATGTATATACATAGTTACATAGTTACATAGCCGAAAAGAAAAATGTGTCAGAAAGTTCAGCCTTCCTCTCATATGTTTTTGCTGTTGATCCAAAAGAAGGCAAAAAACCCAGTCTGAAACGCTTCCAATTTTGCAACAAACTAGGAAAAAATTCCTTCTTGACCCCAGAATGGCAGTCAGATTTATCCTTGGATCAAGCAGCTATTACCCCACTAATTAGAAATGATATCCCTGTATATATAATACAAGGTTGGTCAAGCAGAACCCCATCACTTCTGACACTCACAGGTCTCCAGTCTTCTAGAAGTAGGTTACGTCAACATGAAACATCAATCAATAAATGCAGCCAAGCAAAGATTTCGATTTCACAACTGGATCAGACTTAATGCAGATGAGATTACTGAGGTCAAAGTGCAGTGGTAAGAAGAGGGATGGTGATTGCCCAGGAAATCCTCTATCCCAATTCTTGTCAATCTCTAGTTATTTTGTTTGCATTAAGCATATAGAGGTCATATTAAGAATTTCAAGATTTGTTTGCGTTTGTCTACATATCCTGCACACTTGAAGATTGTCCTCTGAAAGTAACTAAAATATGTTTAATATTCACTAAGGGGCTTATTCACCTAACACTACATTGTAGTGAATTGTAAATTGATAGCTTAGCGGGGAATTTTTTGTAATAAACCCATAAACCAAGAGTAATGGAGAATTGATAAAAGGATTACAAATTTAGCTATTTCATGTTATTCTCCACCAATCCCAGTTAAAGGAAAACTAAACACTCGGCCAGGGTTATTCAAACAGTGTTCCTTGCTGGAATTCAAAGCGGATTTCAAAATTCAGACTAAAATAGCCAAACTGGCTACCGTGGTCTAAAAACATACTTCCAGTTACTTCCGATTCACCGTGAATACCCTGCACAGCCAGAATGAGCTTACACCCAGAAAGGGGGCGCTATGGCACAGCCGTGTCAGATTACAGCTAGTGTGGCATTAATAGAGGTGCTACTGTCACTAAACAGCAGACTGCAGCGGATTCAAATCCAAACGGCAAAAATAGCTGTGGCAGAATTTTTCCAGATCATCTGTTTTTGCCTAAATTTTGCCATTCCAGTTTATATCAAGCATTCCCAAGCCATTTGATAAGAAAGCAGTGAGCTCTAGTGGTCATGACAGTCGCATTGTCGAACCCTTGGGCATTAAGAATAAACCCCCCCCCATACATACCCAATAATGCACAGACACCAATATGTTGGGTAAAATTCTGTCATCAGATTTTAATATAATAAAATATCAATTTAATGCGAAAAGTCATTGTCAAATAAACCCTATGACACAGTATATAACTAACCCCCCACAATATTACAATGACCCCAATATTAACAACATAACACTATAACAATATAAATAACATCATGAAATATAATAAAGTTCAATGATCTAATGTAGGGGTATACTGAGATATCCCTACAACCCCAGGTTCTGAGCCACAGGCCTACTTGTAACCTACCATATTAACTTGAAATATAATAAAGTTCAATGATCTAATGTAGGGGTATACCGAGATACCCCTACACACCAAGGTTCTGAGCCAAAGGCCAGCTTCAAACCTACCATACCAATGATCCAATGTTGGGGTATACCGAGATACGCGACACACCCAGGTTCTGAGCCACAGGCCAACTCGAAACCTAACATACGAACTTGTCTGAATGATCTAATATAGGGGTACACTGATATATCCCTACACCCCCAGGTTCTGAGCCACAGGCCAACTTGTAACCTACCATATTAACTTGTCTGAATGATCCAAAGTAGGGGTATGCTGAGATACTCCTACACCCCCAAGTTCTAAACCACAGGCAGCTCGAAACCTACCATACCAACTTGTTCAAATGATCCAATGTAGGGGTATACTGAGATATCCCTACACCCCCAGGTTCTGAGCCACAGGCCAGCTCGAAACCTACCATACCAACTTGTCCGAATGATCCAGTGTAGTGGTATATCGAGATACCACTATACCCACAGGTTCTGAGCCACAGGCCAGCTCGAAACCTACCATGCCAACTTGTCTGAATCATCCAATGTAGGGGTATACCAAGATACCCCTACACACCCAGGTTCTGAGCCAAAGGCCAGCTTGAAACCTACCATACCAATTATCCAATGTAGGGGTATACTGAGATACGTGACACACCCAGGTTCTGAGCCAAAGGCCAGCTCGAAACCTAATATACCATCTTGCCTAAATGAGCAAATGTTGGGGTATACCAAGATACACCTAGACCCGCAGATTCTGAGCCAAAAGCCATCTCGAAACCTATCATACCAACTTTTAAAAACACATAATTCAATCCCTTAAAAAACCCATTCCACCCCCCAATTTACTTATTCAGCCCCCTGCTGCTGTCACCAGTCGGAGGATAACTCCAAATCTAACACAAAATCAGGGAGGGTGAGAGGGACAACAACAAGGTCAGTGAGAAAGCCCTCTAGCTCTGTCATGGCCCATTCCAGATAACTAACCAATCCAAACACACTAACTCTGAATGCCCGCCTCCTAGCTCTGTGAAGGCCGTCCCAGGTAACTAGCCAATCCAAACACACTAACTCTGAATGCCCTCCTCCTAGCTCTGTCACGGCCCATCCCAGGTAACTAGCCAATCCAAACACACTTACTCTGAATGCCCGCCTCCTAGCTCTGTCACAGCCCATCCCAGATAACTAACCAATCCAAACACACTAACTCTGAATGCCCGCCTCCTAGCTCTGTCACGGCCCATCCCAGGTAACTAGCCAATCCAAACACACTAACTCTGAATGCCCTCCTCCTAGCTCTGTCACGGCCCATCCCAGGTAACTAACCAATCCAAACACACTAACTCTGAATGCACTCCTCCTAGCTCTGTCACGGCCCACACACTAACTCTGAATGCCCGCCTCCTAGCTCTGTCACGGCCCATCCCAGGTAACTAGCCAATCCAAACACACTAACTCTGAATGCCCGCCTCCTAGCTCTGTCACGGCCCATCCCAGATAACTAGCCAATCCAAACACACTAACTCTGAATGCCCGCCTCCTAGCTCTGTCACGGCCCATCCCAGATAACTAGCCAATCCAAACACACTAACTCTGAATGTCCACCTCCTAGCTCTGTCACGGCCCATCCCAGATAACTAACCAATCCAAACACACTAACTCTGAATGCCCGCCTCCAAGCTCTGTCACGGCCCATCCCAGATAACTAACCAATCCAAACACACTAGCTCTGAATGCCCGCCTCCTAGCTCTGTCACGGCCCATCCCAGATAACTAACCAATCCAAACACACTAACTTTGAATGCCCGCCTCCAAGCTCTGTCACGGCCCATCCCAGATAACTAACCAATCCAAACACACTAACTCTGAATGCCCGCCTCCTAGCTCTGTCACGGCCCATCCCTAACAGCCAATCCAAACACACTAACTCTGAATGCCCGCCTCCTAGCTCTGTCACGGCCTAAATCCAAACCACTCTGACTATGCCAATGCCTGCCCCTAGCTCTGTCACGGCCCATCCCAGATAACTAACCAATCCAAACACACTAACTCTGAATGCCCGCCTCCAAGCTCTGTCACGGCCCATCCCAGATAACTAACCAATCCAAACACACTAGCTCTGAATGCCCGCCTCCTAGCTCTGTCACGGCCCATCCCAGATAACTAACCAATCCAAACACACTAACTCTGAATGCCCGCCTCCAAGCTCTGTCACGGCCCATCCCAGATAACTAACCAATCCAAACACACTAACTCTGAATGCCCGCCTCCTAGCTCTGTCACGCCCATCCCAGATAACTAGCCAATCCAAACACACTAACTCTGAATGTCCAGCCTCCTAGCTCTGTCACGGCCCATCCCAGGTAACTAGCCAATCCAAACACACTAACTCTGAATGCCCGCCTCCAAGCTCTGTCACGGCCCATCCCAGATAACTAACCAATCCAAACACACTAGCTCTGAATGCCCGCCTCCTAGCTCTGTCACGGCCCATCCCAGATAACTAACCAATCCAAACACACTAACTCTGAATGCTCGCCTCTTAGCTCTGTGAAGGCCCTATTCCACTAAGTTATGCTGATCATGGGCTACATGTGTTGTCATTGTTGAGCTGGACATGATTCTGAGCTCTTTTGATGAATAGATACATATAGCAATATTGCATAGCTACATACCAACATTGGCAGGTAACAATGGGAATGGGGTGGTGGGCTCTGGCATCACCCAGTGATGGTCTGCCAAGAAAAGGGGCAGTTCTGCCAAATGAAGGGGCGTGACTGCCTGTCAGGTTGACCCTTACTGAAAAAAAACATGCAGGGAGGCTGCTAAAGCACTTTACACATGGTCCACAAGCATGTCCAATGATGTGCTCAAGTTGTGCTACCCGGGGACAGTTCTCTGTTTTCCCTGGATACGACAGAACTAATGTGGGATGGTGGGACAGGATCCCAAGGCATGAAATTGGAGCATTACAGAGGAAAGCTACTAATGCATCCTAAGATATTGGATTTATAACTGTGGCAGTGTATAAGGGGTGTGGACCATCACCACGTCTAATCCACATATATGGTTAAGAATAGTCATTTTCTATCTCACACTATTCCTGGGCAGAAAAAGTTTAACGCAAACGCTTAAAACCAGTAGCCTTTGGTCACGACATATGGCCGCAGCAAGACTTCCTGGCACAACACACTGAGACAGGTGTCTGTCAGTGAAAAGACTATCCCACCATTTCACTTATCCTCAACGCTCCCCCAAATCTTAATGAACTCACAATGTCTTCTGTCACCATTGCAAAAACAATTCCTGAGGACAGTTTAGTTATGTTTCTGTAAGCACAGAATATGGCGATGGCACAGTTCATAACAGGATGATATACTTAACGCTCAGAGTTTCATAGTGTCCCTTTAAACGCTGGCTGGTAGTAGATTGAAAACTAAATCTAAAAAGGAAATTTTCAATTCAGCTATTCTCTAAATTTTGCAATTCAATTTTTAGTACAATACAATTTCCACACATTTCCATCTGTGGCTCCCGCATACCTATCAGATTTCCGTGTGTTTGTATTCTTTGTATAAATGGAAAGGTCTCAGCTGATCAGAATGCGAGAACTAAAAATGCCTCCCATAATATTTTACTTTAGACAAAATGGAGATTGTGTACGTATACACGAGGAAACGTAGCGAATTTGGGCGTCAGTGCAACTTCTCAGATCGTCCAGCGGAGCTTCATGTGGACATCTTGCCTGACCCTACCCAGGCCTTGAATTTTATAGAAAGGAATCCATGCGACACTGCCATTCAATGCGCCCACGACATGTCTGAACATGAGGTAAGTAATTATTCTACATTTACACCACACAGCATGTGGTCTGTTTGGGAAAGGCTAGAGAAAAGTGGCACTACAGAGCAATCTGCCCAGCACAATGTATAGATTAATGTGATTCCTTATAAAGTAGCATTATGTCATCCTGTATAGCCACAGCAAATACATGTGTTGGATTATTCTGTATTTTAGCAAATGGCTCTTTCCTAGCAGAGAATGAATCTATATTTTAGTCGTAGTTTTTCTGTTGTGCAGATATTTACCAATCCAGTTGACTTTCCTTAATTCTAATAGCAGACAGACAGGCATTAATTAACCTTTTAATTACCGATGGGACCTGCGTTTATAATGTTGAAATACAAAAAGACAGAATCTTACTCACGCCAAAACACATGTAATAGAATGCAAATGGCAATTATAGCGAATGCTAATTAGTGTTTGTTAATCAGTTAATCATATTCCAGTCTCTGAGTGCTAACTGCTAATTATCCTAGGGAGAACTGAAGAGCCTTTGCCAGAAATCTCACAGTAATAGCTGTCACATTCATGGTGGCTGCCGAGGCTGGGCATGTGTGTGGCTGTAAATCAACACCCTGTTCCTGCAAATCTGAGCAATATGGGGTGTAAAAGGCCAGTGTTGATTGAGAATAAATTTAAAGTTATCTGCGCACTGTCCCAAGCATAAGGGAACACTTTAATAAACGTTAGTAAATAGACACCATGTGGAATGGGTACGTTTCAATGAAGAAAGGTCTGTGTAGACTTTTTGCTTATATCGGAAAACCACTAGATCTCCAGATCAGGGCTGCTATGGTTTACTGGACACAAATGGGGTTAGGTGGCATAACCACCTGGACATCATACAGGGATATTCACACTCACAATTGCTTTGACCAGTTATGTATTTTCTAATGCTTTTTAGGTCAACACAGAAAGGTTTGAAATGGAAGTGCGTGGTATAAACCATGTGGAAGGTGGATGGCCCAAAGATATTAATCCTCAAGAGATGGAACAGACCATTCGCTACCGGAAAAAAGTAGAGAAGGATGACCACTACATAACCACAATCACACAACTGGGCAGCGTAAGTGCTGGGAAATTGTCTCGTTAAGGGTTTGTACCACTGATACCACAAAAAAGTACACACAATATCCACAGCAAAAAGGAATTCCTTCCACAAGCTGCTGATTGGTGTCTTAACTGTGGGAAACACATACCACTATTAAGAGATGCCACCCAACATTTTGGAAGTGATGGATTTCAAACATTTTTGGAATCTTCAAGGAGAGAGAGCTATTCATGGTTAGTCTATATAGGGCAGCGTTCTTTGGGCAATAATTCTTTAAAACATATAACCCAACAGTAGATGGAGGCTGGTGCCGGTTACACCTAAAGATCACACTGTCTTTATTTTCTGGCCAAAGTAATTTCTTCATTCCAGAGTACTAGACACGTTCCCTTTGTAGTGAGCTAAATGAGATATCACGAGGCCTATACATATCTAACAGGTAGAGAAGCATGTCGGGTATTTTCATTTGTACCCAACAGGTCATCCCGGGGGAACAATGAAATCATATTTGGGAGTTTCAGACACTCACAAAGTCGATGTCAAGATGCCGCCACACTGAATGAGCAAGATATTTCTCCAAAACAGGAATATATTTGACTGCATTGGCAATTCTTAGATTTACCAATGCCTAATGCGGTCCTAATTCGGTCGGTCCAACCAATTCTGTAACATTAGTTTAATTCAGAAAATCAGTTATTTTCGCATCTGAACCAATTTACAGCAAAAGAGATTTATCAACAGCCGCATGACGGCCAAAGATAAACTACATCGGGGGCAGATATTGTTATATTCTGGGCCCCCACCCATGCCAGCAGGTGGGAGCCCTAATATTAGTAACAAAAGAAGGGTCGACCTCTGTTATCATATTGAGTGACTGAGCCCTGTATCAGTGATTATAATAACAATGTGTTACTGTCCTGTTGTTATACTAGGTGATGGAGCACTGTATCAAACAGAATAATGCTATCAATATCTACGAGGAATATTTTGAAGAGGAAGAAGAATTGGAAGGGATAGATGAAGCACCGTCAGCAAAGACGATAAATATCTTCAGGTAATACACACAGGACATTGGCTGAATTGCGTTACACGTCACCGTATTAGTGACATCTGCTGGCTGTCTCCAGTAGACATACTGGCATTATGGTGATATAGGAACATCCTTCATAGCTAGACATTTACCTGAAGCTTTCCATCTACGGGCATTATTACTAATGAAGTTTATATTTAAGAAGCATCTAATCCATTTTTATGCACTGACTGTGGTTTTACATCTTTCACCCAAAGGGAGTACTTTCCCAGTTGTATATTTTATTATTTATTAATTATGTATTTCCAACATGTGTTGATTTCATATAGTTAGTCATCAGTGTTTAATGGAACAGTCTGGGCACCATAAGGGGTTAAACCATTTAAAATGATTTAACCACAAAGTCTGGAATCCAGCACTGTTTAGCCCAGCCCCTGATCTTCTGCTTCTTTTTGATTCATGAAACCCGAAGTTTGGGACAGCCTCGAACAGGGGCTCTGCTGATTGCTCTACATATGTTTCTTAGGCCATTTTTATGAATGGAGAGATACTGACTGAGCGTGAGCTGACTAATCCAATCAGCAGCGCCCCTCTGTGAGATTTCCTGTTTCAAGCCACGGACAGAGGCGGTAGGACGGGGCAGAGCTAAACTGCACTGGATTCCAGCCTTTGGGTAACAACTTAATTCCGATGAAGTTTGTTCGGTGCCTGAAGGTTACCTTAATTGTTAATCATATTACTCATTTTTCAACTGCAGAGCATATTAATAACTAGCCTCGGCTTCTCAGACATTTGAAAATTATTTTTCCCACGAATCTTAGTTTCTCATCAGTGCTGAGAAACATCTATGGGTAAAATATTAACCAGCCTCAGTCTTGGAGGTGGTTGTGGTCTATAAATATGAAAATAGAGGTGAAATCAGTCATTTTTATACTGTTTTTCCATAGAGATCCAAATGAAATTAAGCGTACCGCCACGCACCTCTCATGGCATCCAGATGGTGGCAGGAAACTAGCTGTGGCCTATTCGTCCCTCGAGTTCCAGCAAGCTTCTAAAGACATGAGCTATGACTCGTACATCTGGGACATCGGTGAGGACAATTTCTTCCTTTTTCTGTTAGCTGATCAGAAATTAGAAGCTGATTCAAGGTGTTATTGAGTCTGTACTTTTCTGGCATTTAGCAACTATACAGTGAAGTGTCCCAGTGATGAGTCCAGTGAGCTCATATTTGGATTTTAATTTAGTTTAGTTAGTAAACCAGGTAATGAGGATTCTGCAGCTTTACTAGTAGTTCTAATTTAATGACTTCAAAGTCAAATTCCATTTATATCTAGAGTTTTCTCCAGTGTGTGCACCCCTCCTCCCTTTAACTGGACAGTAGACAGGTAATTGGTGTTTGCTCTATAACTGGACAAGGACAAGTCATTTGGTCGTTAAATAGTCTTTCTGATGGGGTGACAGTGGACACAATGCTGTGTAACATGTTACGAGTCCACAATTAATACCACTATTCTCTTCCTTTCCTAGAAAGTCCAAACAAGCCAGAATTGATCTTGAAGCCTGTCTCTCCTCTCGTCAGTCTGGAATACAACCCTAAAGACTCACATATCCTGGTTGGGGGCTGCTATAATGGACAGATCAGTAAGTGGGTTCCACCATTTAGCTACCTCTTACTCTGGTCTGTGGAGTGTGATCTTAACCATAGAACCCCAGTTACCTATTGAACAAGGGTTTTGGGACATGTAGTTTATTTCACAGCCGTGGTTCCATTAATCACACAGGATGAGCCATATTACTGCTACCTACAATCAATATATACAGAGTCACAGTGATTGACATTGGGGGAGAAAGAGAATGCTCTAATCGGTCTGTTTTAAATATCTTTCTCAGATTGCAGTTATTTACGTTAGAGATCAATTAACACATTTAATAACTTGACCCCTTATGAGCCGCTATGTGTTCTCAGGGAGGGCAATCAGAATGAGATGTCACAGTCACATCCAGCAACATTTTTTTTAAATTTATTGCTCCTGATTATGTGAGCTTAGAATAGGGAGCGCCACATGGGATGTTAACTTGTTAAAGAGCTAAAAATACCATGATCCTTTGCCAACCATGGGTTATAAAGTCTGGTGAAGGGCTATGGGAATTTTAATTCTTTGTGATCACTCTGTCGATATATCCCGTAGACAAATACAGCAATCAAAACCACGATGAGTTCCTGTAACATCACTAAATGGGCAGACGGAGAATAATTGTAGTTAATTCTGTTTTATGAAGTATTCCTTCCCATACTATAAACCAAGGGAGTCAAGTTACCCTCCAACACTTACATAATATCCCTGGACAATGAACCAAGGGGTCTTTCTTTTCTCCGATATGTACATAATATCCCTGGACAATGAGCCACGGGGTCTTGCTAATCTCCGACATGTACATAACAGCCCTAATCACTACCTAAATCTCTCTGAAACACCACTTGGTTTCTTCTGCAAATTACCCTCCAACACTTACATAATATCCCTGGACAATGAGCCATGGGGTCTTGCTAATCTGACATGTACATAATAGCCCTGGACAATGTACCAAGTGGTCTTGCTAATCTCTGACATGTACGTAATATCCCTGGACAATGTCCCAAGGGGTCTTGCTAATCTCCAATATGTACTTAATATCCCTGTACAATGTACCAAGGGGTCTTGCTATTCTCCAACATGTATGTAAAATCCCTGGACAATGTACCAAGGGGTCTTGCTAATCTCCGACATGTACATAATATCCCTGGACAATGTACCAAGAGGTTTTTCTGTTCTCCGACATGTATGTAAAATCCCTGGACAATGTACCAAGGGGTCTTGCTAATCTGACATGCACGTGATATCCCTGGACAATGTCCCAAGGGGTCTTGCTAATCTCCGACATGTACATAATATCCCTGGACAATGTACCAAGAGGTCTTTCTGTTCTCCGACATGTATGTAAAATCCCTGGACAATGTACCAAGTGGTCTTGCTAATCTCCGACATGTACATAATATACCAGGACAATGTACCAAGGGGTTTTGCTATTCTCCGACATGTACAAAACAGCCCTAATCCCTGCCTAAATTTCTCTGAAACACCACTTGATTTCTTCTGCTTGTTTTCTAGCATATTGGGACACGCGGAAAGGGGGACATCCTGTGGAGCTGTCTGTCATCGAGCACAGCCACCGAGACCCGGTCTACAAAGTCATCTGGCTCCAATCAAAAACTGGCACTGAGTGTTTCTCGGCTTCAACGGATGGCCAGGTGAACCATGGGGATTCTGTATGATTGGTGGCCCTTTCTGGTTGTGATCTCCTGGACGTCACGTTCACTCTTGTAGACATTTGGTACATCAGCTTAGTTGGGTCATTAGACTTCATGTATCTTCAATGTCATTAAATTCTGTTAACCAATCAGTTTTTAAGGATATTCAGTCTTTAACCCCTTAAGGACCAAACTTCTGGATTAAAAGGGAATCATGACATGTCACACATGTCATGTGTCCTTAAGGGGTTAAACACAGGTAAATGGTCTGGTGACTCTCTTACCATGATGTGCCCTGTGAGTGGCCAACTGATACCATCATAGCCCTTTACTTAACGCGTAGTCTATATTTTACAAAGCATTATTATAAGCCAGGTAGCATAAACACAGGCAGTGCAGGATAAAGCTATGTTTTTTTTTTTTTTTTAAATTCTTTATTTGTAGGTTTTTCTCCTTGAAAGTAGGAGGGAGGGGAGTGGGGTACAGAAAATAAAAGGAGGGGTGGGTGGGGGTGGTTCAAGACATAGTAGTACTTTCAAATTTAATGTCGGTACCAACGCAGGGTACTGTTGCATATTGAAACTAGCTTACATTCGTATCAACATTGTATCGTCATTGAACGCTTGTTTAAGTTCTCTGCCGTTTCTGCGTTCTTAAGGGATGGGTTTTGTCGCTCGTCGACTCTTTGAGTCCTGTCTCGGTATGTGTGGGTGCAGCCTTGTCCGAGTCGAGGAGTGGTTTAGGGTAAGGGTTGTGGGATGGGGCGGTGTGGGCATGGGGGGGAGGATTCGCGGTCCGCGAGCCACCCCGCGCGCGGGCCCCTCTTGGGGGTCCTAGGTTGGTGTTTGGGGCTATGTGGTTGGGTGAGGGTTGTACTTGTTTGAAGGTGTGTGATATCCTCGATTGGGGGGTCCCTGTGCTAGGGGGGCGGTTAGTGTCCTATCGTGTTACCACGGAATGGTCGTGTCTCCCTCCAGCCATGGGTCCCATATTTTGTGGAACTTTTTGGGCGAGTCATTTAATTGTGCTGTGAGCCTATCCATTTGCATGCCATCTATTATTTTCTTGTTGATTGTTTCTTGTGTCGGTATGCGGTTTGTTGACCAAACTTCTGCTATGGCTCTACGTGTTGCAAGGGCTATGCGGGCGGATAGCTTATTTTCAGCTCTAGTGTATTGGTCTATTGGCTTGGAGAGTAGGAGCATCCAAGGGTCTAAGGGACAAGGTTTGTCTATTATTTTGGAGATTAGGCGTGTGGTGTCTTGCCAAAGTGGTTGGAGTTTTGGGCACGTCCACCAACAGTGGAGGAACGTTCCCGTTTCTCCGCATTGTTTCCAGCAGGTATTGGCTGGTATTTGGTGCATGATGGCCAGGCGTTGGGGGGTGAGGTACCAACGGAATAGCATTTTGTAGGCTTGCTCAGTGTGCGTGACACATATGGAGATGGAGGCCGTGGCTTCCCAGATGTCTGACCAATCTGTTGTTTCATCTGGGGGTCCGAGGTCTGCCTCCCATGCTGCTATGTATGGGAGAGACTGTTGTGTGTCTATATGTCGGAGATTTGTCCCTGTCTGTTGGGGTGCGCAATGCAGTCTCTTTCAAATCGATTGAGTTGAGCCGTGCCTGCTTGCTTTATGATTGGAGTCGCTGCAAAGCTGCGCAATTGTATGAATCTAAAGTGATCGAATGATGTGAGTGAGGGTGAGTCTTTGATATCTGAAAATTTTATAATGTCGTCGTCTTGGTATAAATGCCCTAGACGGGAGATGTCCCTGTGTTCAAAGTGGGCGAAGTGCTTGGGGGTAAGTCCTGGTGGGAACAGCTTGTTCCTCCATATGGGGGTCATAGGAGATAGGAACGATGACAGTTCGAATTTGTCCCTCGTTTTGTCCCATGTGTCAAGTGCATGGGTGATTGAGGGTGCGGTGGGAGGGGGTAGGGGTCTATGTGGTTTGGGTACCCACATGTACAGGGACGGGTGGTCCCGACCGAAGATGTTGTGTTCCAAGTCCACCCATCTTTTTTCCCCTGGTGGAACGTGCCATTGTTGTATCTGCGTTAGGTGTGCTGCCGTGTGGTAGTGTGTGAAGTGTGGTAGTCCTAGTCCCCCATGCTTCTTGGGTACGTATAGTGTGTTTCGGCGCACTCTGGGTTTGTGTCCATTCCATATAAATGTGTCTATAGCTGACTGCAGTGCCTTGAAGTCTTGTTTATTGATCGGTATGGGTAGGGTTTGGTAGAGGTATAGGAATCTGGGAAGTAGATTCATTTTAATTGTGGCGATGCGCCCCAGCCACGAGACTCCTAAGGGTCTCCATTTGATGAGGTCTGAGTGGGCCTTTCGTAGCAGGGGAGTGTAGTTTGTTTCGTATAGGGTGGTGACGTCTGATGGGAGATGGATCCCGAGGTATGTCATCGTTGTGTGGCAGATCCTCATTGGGCATGTTTGTTTGATTATGGCTAAGCTTGGGGGGTCTATTTGTATCGGGAGGAGTTCCGATTTAGTCAGGTTGATCTTGTACCCCGACATGTCGGAGTATTCTTGGATGATGTTTAGGAGGGAGTTTATGGATCTTTCTGGTCTTGTTAGGGTTAGCAGGATGTCATCTGCATAAGCAGAAATTTTGAAGGTTTCCCCTCTAATCGTTAACCCCTCTATCTCCTGGCTGCTGCGCACCGCTTGTAGTAAAGGTTCCAGTGAAATGGCAAAAAGCAGGGGGGACAAAGGACATCCCTGTCTCGTGCCGTTTGAGATGGGGAATCGTGGTGGGGGGATGTTGGGTAGTAGGAGTGCGCCCTGGGGGGCGTGATAAATGGCTTGTAGGAATGAGGTGAATTCGGATGGCATCCCTATGTGTGTTAGTGTGTGATGAAGGAACGGCCAGAGCAGGCGATCAAACGCTTTTTCCGCGTCTAGAGAGATGATCGCCGTCGGGATCTTTCTATGGTTGGCCAGCCAGATGAGGTCTATGGCTCTCCGGGTGTTGTCTGCTGCCTGTCTGTGTGGTATGAATCCCACTTGATCTGGATGTATGAGGGACTGTAGATATGGGTTTAGTCGGTTAGCCATAATTTTGGTCATGATTTTAAGGTCCACATTGAGGAGGGAGATTGGCCTGTAGTGTGCGGGTTCCGTGTGGTCTTTTCCCGGTTTGGGGAGGAGGCAGATGTTCGCCCCAGTCATTTCTGGTGGGAGGTTCTCCCCCTTGAGTGCTGCGTTAAAGACCTTGCATAGGTGCGTGAGGAGCAGTGGGCCAAACTCCTTATAGTATAGGGCTGTGTAACCATCCGGCCCTGGACTTTTGTTTGGTTTGAGGGGTCCCACTGCCAACGCCATTTCTTCTATCGTGACCTCTTGGCTTAGTGTCGCTTGGGCCTCTTGGGTGAGGGTGGGCAGTGTTGCGTCTTTTAGAAATGTTTCTATGCGTGCGGGCAATGTTGGCCTGGTGTCTTGGGGTCGGTGGTCATGGTTATAAAGGTCTGTGTAATAGTCCTGGAAGATTTTGCCTATGCTATCTGGACAGTCAGTCATAGTGCCAGTGTTTGTGCGTATTAATGTAATTCGTTTGGCCTCGGTGCGTTTTTTGAGTCTGCGTGCGAGCATGGTGTCGGCTTTGTTTCCCTTTTCGTAATATTTTTGTTTAAGCCACATCAGAGCTTTGGTTGTGTCTGCTTGGGTGAGGGTTTTAAGGAGGTTTCTAGCTGTGGTAAGGTTGGCCAGGGTGGTCGGGTTGGGATCCTTTTTGTGATCTGTCTCTAGACGACGGAGTTCCGTCATTGTCTCAAGTATTTGTCGTTGAGCCTGTTTTTTTTTGTGAGAGGCTAGGTTGATGAATGTGCCTCTGATTACTGCTTTATGAGCAGCCCATAGGGTCATGGGAGAGGTGGTTGTGGGCGAGTTTAGTTCAAAGTAGTCTTTGATTGCCGTGGTTATCTTGTCTTTGATCAGTTTATCGTGAAGGAGTATTGGGTTCAGTCGCCATGACCAATGTGTGTGAATGGTTGGTAGGTGTAGAGTGATTGCTATTTCGGCATGATCGGACCAAGAGATTGGTCCGATCTCTGACTTGGTGATTTGGGGTACCAAGTTTGGGGAGATGAGGAAATGGTCGATGCGCGAGTAAGTTCCGTGTGTGTGGGAGTAGAAGGTGTAATCTTTGGTGGTAGGGTGTTGTGCCCTCCAGATGTCTACCAGTTTTTGTGAGGCTAGAAATTGGGCGAAGAGGATATCATTTTGGTATGGGCGCGTTCGCGTGGACGTGAGTGAAGTCCTGTCTATGGCAGGGGTGTGGGCTGCGTTACAGTCCCCACCCACTATGAGTCGTGTGGTTGAGTAAATGTTGAGGTGGGTTGTTAGCTGTTGCCAGAAGGAAGTATCTGGTGTTGTGGGTGCGTATATCGAGGAGAAGGCGTATTGTATTGTGCCTATTTTTCCCTTTATGGTGACATATCTGCCCTGTGGGTCTTTAGAGCAGGTAATGTCTGTGAGGGGGCTATTTGCTCTCAGGAGGATAGCTACGCCTTTAGTTTTGGTGGATGGGGAAGGAGCATGAAAGCTTTGTGTGTAGTATCTATTTGTGAGTGGGAACGTGCGATGGGTTGTGAAGTGGGTTTCTTGTATGAGGAGTACGTCGGCTTGTTGTTTGTGTGCCCAGCGGAGGATGCTGTGTCTTTTGTTGGGGGAGTTAAGTCCTTTGGCGTTGATAGAGATGCAGCGTATGGACGTTGGCATGGTGCCTGTGGCGGTGTGGTGTTCCGTTCGGGTGCGCGGTGTTGGGATAGCAGGGGTTGCGCGTCTGAGTGGCCGCGGACCACGAGGGGGGGAGGTTGGGTAAGGGGAGTAGGGAAGCGGGAGGTTATTTGGGGGTGAGGGGGGGAGGTGTGCTGCTGGGCTTATCCAAGGGCCAGCAGGTATTGGGGCGAAGCGTCCGACCGCTCCGTGGGTTTTCCCTGAGAGTTTGGGTGGATTTGTGTCAGGGGTTGGCGACTGTCCAGTCTGAGTCGTCCTAAGGCAGTTTTCAGTGGGTATCTGAGTTTCTACGCCTGCTATGGGTGGTCATCGTCTTGTTGTTGATGTTTCTGTGGGATATGTTCGTTATGTATTGTGTCGTGTGGTGGTAAGGTCGTACCTTGTGGTCTCGTGAGTCAGTAGTCTGGCTGTCTGGTAGGTCCCCATGCAGTTTAGTGGTGAGGGAGGTTTCGTCATCGTCCGGTCTTGAGTTGTCGGTAGGGCGCTGTTTGCCGAGTGTGACTTCTGTGAGCCTATGTAACTGGGTGTATCCTGTAGCTGAAAACCAAACATCATCATTTGTACATTTTGTAACATATTAGTTGAACTTCAACCTGAACCTAGTCACATTTATACCTTCAACTGTGGGGTCTTCTCTTTGGGGGTTCTTGGGCCTTCGTTTAGAGTGTCCCTCTGTGATGCTTTGAGTGGTTCC
This sequence comes from Pelobates cultripes, assembly GCA_933207985.1. NCBI lineage: Eukaryota > Metazoa > Chordata > Amphibia > Anura > Pelobatidae > Pelobates > Pelobates cultripes. The sequence goes on from OW240916.1 coordinate 4,775,671, forward strand.
CTGGGTAGAGGGCCTACAGGGGGGATAGTAGTTTGTCTTAGTGGAGCTATAGTCCCCCTGCGCCTTCTAGGCCCAACCTGTCTGTTAGTAGGATGTGCGGTGTTCCCATCCCTAAACTGGCCTGTCAGTGTTATCGAGGAGCCCCCTGCATGCGTTGTTCCCCAGGGGGGGCGTGCGCAGCATTACGCTTGTCCGGGCCCGTTCATTTCCTAGGGTATGCTGTTTGTACAATGTCCCAGTGTGGCCAGTGGGAATGTCATCTGACCTGTGGGCTAGGGGTGGGAGCTTGACTACTCGACCCTGGCGCAGGTGGTTCAGGGGCTCTATGAGGGCCAGGTGTCTTATTGTAGGGTCAGGTGGGTGAGCGCGTGGCTCGGGGGGTCCCCAGTAGGTCTTGGTTATGTCCCTGGACCTTGTCCGTGGTTGGGTGGGCTCCACACTTATTGCCTGGGGCTGGGGGGGTATGTCGGTTGTAACTTAGGTCAGGCCTGTCCCCTTGTTATTAGCCGTGGTAGCTAGGTTTGGGGTGGTCCTTGGGGTTTGCAGTGCGGTGCCATCCCCCGTGTGTAGTAGCTTACACCGAATGGTGTACTAGTACCCGCCGTCTGTATTATGTGCTCTGTCATGTCAAGCTAGGAGTGTTAAACAGCTAAGCATAGTACATATATATATATACATAAATATAAATATAACATTTAAGTTAAGGAAGTGGTGCGTTAAGCAGATCTTATCTGGAGTTTGGTGTCATCAGCGGTTGTATCGGTAGTAAGTCCAGCATTAGGATGTGGAGAGGTCTGTGGTCGTTGGTACCAGTTGTAGTCGGATCGATGAGTCTGGGGGAGTAGTGAGCTGCTGCATGGGTAGTCAGAGTTCTTTTTGTGGGCAGTCCGTGTTGGGTCTTTCGTCGACCTTCTGTTGGCTTGTAGGGTGGTGGGTGGTCATCTTGTCGTTCAGTTTTCGGCCCTGGGGCGCGGGCTATTGGGTGTCTGGCGTGCCCCGGTAGGCGGTGGTGCATTCCTGGGTGGAGGACCTCTTTCGCTTCTTCTGGGATTTGGGTCAGCGGTGAGGGTTGTAGGGTCAAGGCCGAGGCTCTCAGCGAAGTCGTGCATTTCAGCTGTGTTGTGTAAGATGTAAGTACGGTTGTTCTTCCTTACTTGCAGCTTGAATGGGTGCCCCCATGAGTAGCGGATGTGTTGCCTTTCGAGTTCTTGGGTGAAGGGCCGTAGTTCCCTTCTCTTTCTTAAGGTGCTCGGGGCTAGGTCTTGGTAGAAGGAGACTTGGTGTCCTTCTAGTTGTAGTGGTGTGTTTCGGGCTGCTTGCATGAGTGCTTCCTTGATATGGAAGTAGTGCACTCTGATAATGACGTCCCTGGGTTGGGTGGCATTGGGCAGGGGTGTTCGCAGGGCCCTGTGTGCTCTGTCCAGCAGGAGTTCCGCCGGTGAGGCTTCTGGGAGTAGGCCGCAAAAGAGCTCCCGCAGTGTTGGGCCTAGCGCATCCATGTCGACCGTTTCAGGCACCCCGCGTATCCTAATATTATTGCGGCGTGACCGGTTGTTAAGGTCCTCCTGAGCCTCTTCCAGTTGGCGGACCTGGTCTTGGAGAGAGGCTATGGCGTTTTCATTTACCGTGGTGCGTGTGGTTGTACGGTCAAGCTGTTCCTCTATGGCCGTGGTTCTGTGTGTCAGATCAATTAGGCCCTCTTTGATGGGTGTGAGGTGTTTGTCGAATTCCACCTTCATATTAGCTTTAATTTCTTGTAGTAGGTGGTGGAGGTCGTCTTTTGTTAGTGGGGTAGAGGTGGTCGCTCGGCTTGTGTCGCTGGCTGCTGAGTCTGAATCATAGCCGCGGCCATCTTCTGAGCGCATGGCGCCGCCATCTTTGCG
>OW240916.1:4777653-4800092 GCA_933207985.1 Pelobates cultripes
CTCTGTACCTTCTATACCCACCCTCTCTATGGCTTCCCCTCTATACCTTCTATACCCATCCTCTCTATGGCTTACCCTCTGTACCTTCTATACCCACCGTCACTATGGCTCCCCCTCTGTACCTTCTATACCCACCCTCTCTATGGCTTACCCTCTGTACCTTCTATACCCACCCTCTCTATGGCTTCCCCTCTGTACCTTCTATATACTCCACCCTCTCTATGGTTTCCCTCTGTAAAATTCTCTATACTCACCCTCTATGGCTTACCTCTGTACTCTGTGATCCAATTCTATGGCTTCCCTCTCTGTACCTTCTATACCAATTTCTATGGCTTACCCTCTGTACCTTTCTATACTCACCTCTCTATGGCTCCCTCTTCTGTACTCTTCTATACCTTACCTCTCTATGGCTCTCTGTACCTTTCATACCCAACACCCTCACTATGGCTCCCTCTGTACCTTCTATACCTATCCTCTTCTAAGTGGCGACTTCTCTGTAAATTTTCTATAATGCCTCGCTTCATGGCTCTCTCTCTCTGTACCTTCTATACCTACCCTTCTAAGTGCGGCTTAAATACCTCTTCTATACCTTCTATACCCACCCTCTCTATGGCTTACCCTCTGTACCTTCTATACCCATCCTCTCTATGGCTCCCCCTCTGTACCTTCTATACCCATCCTCTCTATGGCTTACCCTCTATACCTTCTATACCCATCCTTTCTGTGGCTTACCCTCTGTACCTTCTATACCCACCCTCTCTATGGCTCCCCCTCTGTACCTTCTATACCCATCCTCTCTATGGCTTACCCTCTATACCTTCTATACCCACCCTCTCTATGGCTTACCCTCTGTACCTTCTATACCCATCCTCTCTATGGCTCCCCCTCTGTACCTTCTATACCCATCCTCTCTATGGCTTACCCTCTATACCTTCTATACCCATCCTTTCTGTGGCTTACCCTCTGTACCTTCTATACCCACCCTCTCTATGGCTCCCCCTCTGTACCTTCTATACCCATCCTCTCTATGGCTTACCCTCTATACCTTCTATACCCACCCTCTCTATGGCTCCCCCTCTGCACCTTCTATACCCACCCTCTCTTTGGCTTCCCCTCTGCACCTTCTATATCCACCATCACTATGGCTCCCCCTCTGCATCTTCTATACCCATCCTCTCTATGGCTTACCCTCTATACCTTCTATACCCATCCTCTCTATGGCTTACCCTCTGTACCTTCTATACCCATCCTCTCTATGGCTTACCCTCTATACCTTCTATACCCATCCTTTCTGTGGCTTACCCTCTGTACCTTCTATACCCACCCTCTCTATGACTTACCCTCTGTACCTTCTATACCCACCCTCTCTTTGGCTTCCCCTCTGCACCTTCTATAACCACCATCACTATGGCTCCCCCTATGCACCTTCTATACCCACCATCACCATGGCTTCCCCTCTACACCTTCTATACCCACCATCACCATGGCTTTGCCTCTGTACCTTCTATACCCACCCTCTCTATGGCTTACCCTCTGTACCTTCTATACCCACCCTCTCTATGGCTTACCCTCTGTATCTTCTATACCCACCCTCACTACGGCTCCCGCTCTGCACCTTTTATACCCACCCTCTCTATGGCTTACCCTCTATACCTTCTATACCCACCCTCTCTATGGCTCCCCCTCTGTACCTTCTATACCCATCCTCTCTATGACTTACCCTCTATACCTTCTATACCCATCCTCTCTACGGCTCCCCCTCTGTACCTTCTATACCCATCCTCTCTATGACTTACCCTCTATACCTTCTATACCCATCCTCTCTACGGCTCCCCCTCTGTACCTTCTATACCCATCCTCTCTATGGCTTCCCCTCTGTACCTTCTATACCCATCCTCTCTATGACTTACCCTCTATACCTTCTATACCCATCCTCTCTACGGCTCCCCCTCTATACCTTCTATACCCATCCTCACTACGGCTCCCGCTCTGCACCTTTTATACCCTCCCTCTCTATGGCTTACCCTCTGCACCTTCTATACCCACTAGGGTCATTGAGGACATATTGTGCCTGCGCTGTGATTACTTCTGGCGGGCATTCATTAGATATACTCTGCATTATCATGCCATCTTAAAGAAAACCAAGTAATGTGGCCACAACCAGATAGAGGAAGGGTTACTGCAGTACCCAAATACCTAAATTAAAAAAATCTAATAACTCTGCACTCTATGGCTCAAACAGGGTCAAATCCCCCAAAAAACAAAATAAATAAACCATTGCAGCACAACTAGATGCCAAATGCGCACAGGGAGTTTCACTGCCTTGGTTTCCGTATATTCTGTTAAGAAAACTGAGGGTGTTAAGGATAACGTGGCTCTACTGGCCGTCTGTCAGCACGATGTTCTCAGGAACAGCCGGCAACGTTTTATCTGTGTGTTAAAATGGCTACTTTAAGATGTAGTGGTTTTAGTGCACAGCGTGTCCTTTATTGACAGCAATCATAGAATTGATAAAATATAAGAAAGAAGCAGACTTCGGAGTCAGCGTTTATAGAGTAACTTGAAATGTGCAATATTTAAAATAAAGAAGGGGATCGGCTCATTATTTTTACTTTTTATTTATAGAGCGACAGCTGGCTCTACATGTGCCCTATACAGGAACATACAGGGTTAATCAGAATTCTGGAGCCAGCTAACTCGCTGTATAATCTGCACACACTGAGAGCATTATTCACTAAACTGAGAATTCAAAGTAAATTTTAAAATTAGGGCCAAAGTCTCCGACCTGCTAGCCTTAATGACTTAGAGAATTTTAGAAGTTCGGCTATTTTGATATTAAATTTGAAATTCACTATGCATCCAATTAGAATTCTCACATTAGTAAATGACTATGTCGGTAATATCGTCGAAACCATTAAAATGGTAGCTTAGGGCGATGGCAACACACCTCACATATACAAATAATGATCATAATGAGTATAATCTTACAATAACAAAACTTTTCACTATTCCAGGGATACAGCAAACATTAATCAGGAGAATTTAACACTTTATATAAAAAATAATTAAATAATCTCAATCTGTGTCTATAAATGTCTGTTCTTTACAGACTTTGAGTTCCTGAATAACCTCCGTCTTTTAATGCCACAAAGATAACATTTATTATGCACACATAGGGTTATTTGCTAGAGTGAATTTCGAATTGAAGGATAAAATATCCAAACTGTTCGCATAGCTGCCTTTATTTCAGGTTTGGCTGTTTTTACATTGAATTTGAAATCTCACTTTATTGAATAACCCGGATTTTTGCTATACAATCTTAGTATTTTTTGTTGTGATATTTTTTGGTATAAATTGTGTAACACCTGTTTGTATTCATTGTAATAAATGTGTTACCTAATCTAGAAACTTATTTTATGGGGTGTTCCCGACATTGTAACCCCCAAAATGGAGGAAGACTAATCATTTTATTTTATTGATTTCGGAGGTATGTTAATGAATTCTGGTATAAAGTTTTGCTTAAAACATGCATAGTATTGGCCTTGTCACCAGGCTTGTAAAGGGCCTGTTTGTAAAATCTACACACACAATTAGCTAATCAAGGAAAATAAACTTTCTTGGCACAGTATGTCCTTATGCAAATACGTTTGTGAGAAGTTTATGGGAATGTATGACACCACTGAGAGGAAACTGCAAACATCACTCGACTGTTTCTGCGAGTTGGCCTGAAGTAAAAGACACACAAATTGTATAATCTGCTTTCATACCTCCTAACATTTCAAATAGCCAAGAAAGGACCCTTCTAGTAGGCAGTGTGACTGTATATGTGACCAAGAGGCGGCTATGGGATATTTTAGATAACTTTGTTTACTCTGCCAGTCCACACAAGATGTACCCAGAACCTCATTCTCCTCTTCCACCTCCACCCCAGACACCTACAAATTCACACGCCATCTACAACATGGGCTTATACCCCTTTTGTTTTGTTTGACTGTTCAGACCTCTTTACTGTTTATATAATAACGGACCTTAGGTGGATCAACTGAGGGAGCCCTTTATTGGAGCCTTCCTGGAGGTAAGTGTAAGAGGGAGATGGGGGAGTAACGAGTAATGGTGTGGAAATTCAGATGGGACTTTGTGGCACGCCTTTGGTGCCGAGTACATGCAGTGATGGATAGTTTAACAGTGTCTCCACCTGAAAGTCTACTTAGACCAATATCTATGAAATCATACTCGGGTGCCACCTTGTTTTTCACTAATTAACTTACGTTCTGGACCAATATAGCTGTGGGTGAAATCTAGTGGATACTTTGCACAGATACATGTCCAGTTAGTAATGATGGAGACAAATAGCTGTGGAGGATTCCTTAGTCCAAATCTGTCAACGGGGCTCTGTAAACGGTCTAGATATCACGCAGCAGGATATCGGTGCAGTTGAAATGTTGATTTATCTTCCTGAACTGAATTTCTAATTATCTTTTACATAAGGAGATGCAGTGAAACAGAGCCAGGTAGATTGCATCTCCAGCTGTCACTGGGACAGTCTCCTCGCTGCTCGTCCCACTGCGATTCCTAAACCCTATGCTTCTCGTAGAGACGCTTTGAAGAAATACTGCGCATGTACGCCCATCACCGTTTTCCCCCAATCCAAAGCTGGTCATAGCAATGCACTGAATTCAGTGATTTTCAATGAGAATTTTGATCCTTGCGTTCAGGTCCTGCAAAGTCCATTTCCGATAACCTCATACTTTCACCATAACTAATCTCCATATACTCCTAATACTGAAAATTCTGTATTACCTGCTCTGTTAGTCCTGACAGGGAGAGCTCTCGACAAACAGTAATGAACTATGATTCAGGACTCACTGTTTCATGGAGAGTCTACTGAAAGTCTACTTAGACCAATATCTATGAAATCATACTCGAGTGCCACCTTGCTTTTCACTAATTAACTTACTTTCCGAAAAATATTTAAAGGGACACTGCACTGCCCAAATAAAAAATGTTTAGTAGATACACCCCACATGCACATATGCATTTATTTAATTCTAGTAAAACAGGAAAAAAGGTAGCGCCAAAATAAAACGAAAAAATAAGTAAAATAAATAAATAAATAAAATAAATAAAATGAGTCCCAATATATGTTGGAGGGTAGAAGTGTCTGTTCCACAATTTCCACTGGTAAAGTGTTTCCTCTGTCTGTGATACTTCAGATCGTCTCGTGATATGGAAAACACAAAGGGAAAGGACCAATCGTGCAGAATGTATAAAATGTGTAGATATAAAATAAGAAGATGAATTGCACTCACATTATCATGAGCTATGACCAGCTCAGGGGTAATGGGTTTTCAGCAGAATAATCCCTGCTTGTAGGATATAACGAATGCTTGTCCTCTTGGAGTATGACGGTGTCCAACTCTCAGGAAAAGGAAAAATAGGAACAACCAATAGTGCTCTCTGCAAGAAAGGGCAGAGAGATGAAATACTGCTGCAGGTCCAAGCTGAAACAAAAGGGTAAGTGGAAGTTTCCACTTACCCTTTTGTTTCAGCTTGGCAGAAAGCTACCCTATTCCCGCAGAACAGCATAGTATGTTGCCATTACAGCTGAAAGCATGTGCTGGCCACATTCCATACTACACTTTTTACATTCTGCACGATTGTCCTTCCCGAGCCATATCACAGATGAACAGACTGAAAACACCAGTAGTAATTCCCTGTATATTTGGGCATTTTTATTTTATTTATTTATTTATTTTACTTATTTTTTCATTTTTTTTCGCTACACCTGTTTTAACATTATCTAGAGGGTAAGAGGGTTACCCTCTATAAGGTTGCTGCCTACCTTTTTTTTTTTTTTTTTTTTTTTTTTTTTAATATATTATTGGCGCTTACCTATTTTTTTGAATTTGACAATTTTTATTGTACAATGCATCGATATACAGTCATGACATTTAAGTTACATCATATGCAGATTACACAATTCCCCACATTCTTGGTAGGTGTTACAGACAATATGAATTCGTTTTTATTCTCCCCTATCCCTCTGGGGGTTCAGGGCTGTAGGTGGTCATGCAAGAGTGTATCGTGCATATCTGTGCTAGGTTACCTTCGGCCACCAGTGGCCTGATGCTTTGTACGTCTCATTGTCAAGCATCGTACTTTCAGGGAAACAAGTAGGTAGGATAGAGGGTAGATGTGGAGTGGGGATGGGGGGAGAGAACTTGGGGGGGGGAGGGGGAGGGGGTGTAAGAGACTGGTTGCGTGGTTTATGTCGGTTCTGTTTGTAGTCCTTCTGATCGTAGAAAGTCATTCCACCTGTTATGTGCTAAAGTCATGTGTTTCTTTTCTCCAAATTGTCGTGCATATACCATCTCGTAGGCCCAGTTCAGTTTTATTTGGTTTATGAGAGCCTCTCGTGATGGTGTTGTCGTTTGTTTCCATAGCCTAGCAATGCATGTAACTGCAGAGATAAGGATGTGGTATATGGCTGCCCACTTATCTTTAGTAAGAGAGTCTGGTGGTATGAATAGTATGCACAGTTCCAGTGTTAGTGAGATTTGCGTTTGTATGGTGGCAGTTATGATCTTTTGTACCACTAGCCAATAGGATTGGATGATGGGGCATGTCCACCAAACGTGAGACATGGTGCCTTTACTCTGACCACATCTCCAGCAGGTGTCGGAGGATCGCGGCCACATCTGGTGGAGTCTGGATGGTACCAAGTACCAACGGTATAACAGTTTGCGCTGCATCTCAATGTGAGTAGCACAAGATGTTACCCCCTTGTACGAGGAGTAAGCCTTAGTCCAGTCTGTCAGTGGGATTGTGCTGCCTAATTCTCTATGCCATGATTGGATGTGTGTTTCTTTGCCCTGATCTGATGCTTGGGTCAGAGCTTTATAGCTGATGGAAATAAGTTTTTTCAGTGGTTTTCTACGTGTGCATATCTGTTCAAACTCAGTCATCGGTTTTGTGGCTGTAGCAGCCGGTCCGTTAGGTTTGTTTTTAGCTAAGTAGGATTTAATTTGAAGGTAAGCGAAGCCTAGCCTGTGGGGTAACTGAAATTCTTGTTGTAGGTCTGGAAATAGTTTTAGCCCTTTGTCGTTGTATAGCTGCCCTATTTCTTGGATGCCCATCTGTAGCCATGGTTGTGTATTCAGGTTCGGTATTATATGTGCTAGGGTGCTGGTTGGGGCAGCCAAAGGTAGTGGGTGGTATCGCGTCATTAGGTGCTTCGTTGAGTCCCAAACATGTAGGGTGTATTGAGTCGTGGGTAAAAGGTGGCTAGTGTCCGTCCTATGTGATTTAGGTGTCCACAGGATGGAATGTAGTGTCGTTGGGTGGGCCCAGCTATTTTCTATTTCCAGCCACTGTGGGGCTGTGCGCTTACCTATTTTTGATTTATTTAATTCTGTCTTTTTTTTAATTTGGAGTATATCTTAAAACAGCTTAAAGGGACACTATAGTCATCCAGACCACTTCAGCTCAATTAAATGGTCTGGGTGCCAGGTCCCTCAGGTTTTAACCCTTCAGATGCAAACATAGCAGTTTCAGAGAAATGTTTACATTAGGGGTTAAGCCAGCCTTTAGTGGCTGTCTTCCGGACAGCCGCTAGAGGCGCATCTGCAACGCTGGAGGCATATTTCGAATCCATCGCCCAGAGCGTCCATAGGAAAGCATTGACAAATGCTTTCCTATGGACACTTTGATTGCGCGTGCGGCACTTGCCGGGCATGCGCATTCGGCTCCACTGACGTCGGACGGGGGAGCTGACGTCGGATGGGGAGGAGAGGTTACCAGGGCCGAGGGAGCCCAGCGCTGGATTAAAGTAAGTAACTGACGGGGGTTTAACCCTTTCAGCACCACGGGAGGGGGACCCTAAGGGTGGGGGCACCCTCAAGGCACTATAGTTTCAGGAAAACCGCTTTGTTTTCCTGACACTATAGTGATCCTTTAAAATAGTTGCAGATCTCTTGTCTCTAGCCTTTGCCAGCCCTCCCCTTCTAACCCCACCCAGACTTTCTGTGGCTGTCCAGTCACAGACTTCCCAATGCAGCTCAATGAGAAGTCTTTACACGGCAGGTGCTCTGGGCAATTGCTCCCTCTTGGGTTTATCTCCACTGAGCGAACCAAACCAGGAAGTAACAGGTCCTGTTGTCTGACAGTCAGGAGGGTGTAATAAGGATAATTTATAAAAGTGGCAATTTCTGTTGAAATCTGTGCTTTTTGTAAAATGAAAAAAAACAAGGCAGTCTTTACACAAAGCTTTTCAGTGAAATAAAGTACTTTGGGGGTCTGTGTTGTCCCTTTAAGCAAAGGCAATTGTGTCATTACAGTCCTGGCACATCATTAAGAAAGATATTAAGGAAACTCGTTACAAATACACGTATTTCTAATGTTAGAGTTTTCCATTTAGATTTTGGGACCCCACCTATAAATGAAAAATAAAGCTGTTTATCTTCACTTAGCCCACTTTGTGCTGGTCTCACCACCTCCGCCTTTTGCCACTCATTGAAGTCATCAGTGATGGCCTCACCCAATCAGAATGCTTCTCCATAAAGAAGGGCCTAGTGCGCATGTACAGGAATCAATATCTTCTCGGTCAGGAAATTAGAGATAGCCTTATACCATTAATTCTTTCTATTTAGTTAATAATTTATCTCCTTCCTTATCATATCTCTAAGGAGAGACACTGCATTGCTATACTTGCCAAACAATATGAATTGATTAATCTTGATTAACCTCAGGGTATATATCTGGGTATATTAAGTGCACTGCCATTTGGAGTTTATAAACTGCATAGCTTTGTGATCATAATGCTGTAATACTTGTACTGCCATCTTGTGTATTTCAATGGTAGTGCATTTTAAGCACTTTGTATTAAAAGGACCACTATAGGCACCCAGACCACTTCAGCTTAATGAAGTGGTCTGGGTGCCAGGTCCATCTAGGGTTAACCCTGCAGCTGTAAACATAACAGTTTCAGAGAAATTGCTATGTTTACCTATGGGTTAATCCAGCCTCTAGTGGCGGTCTCCCTGACAGCCGCTAGAGGCGCTTCTGCATTTCTCACTGTAAAAATCACAGTGAGAAGACGCTGATGTCCATATGAAATCTTTGAGAAATGCTTTCCTATGGACTGATTGAATGCGCGCAGCTCTTGCTGCGCATGCGCATTTAGCGGTGATATCGGAAGAGGGAGGAGCGTTCCCCAGTGCTGAGGGAGCCCGGCGCTGGAGAAAGGTAAGAGTTTAACCTCTTCCTCCCCCTTCAGCCCGGCGAGAGTGGGACCCTGAGGGTGGGGGGTACCTAAAGATCCTATAGTGCCAGGAAAACAAGTTAGTTTTCCTGGCACTATAGTGGTCCTTTAATTTACATTTCAAGTTGTATCAAAATTAACCTGTGCATTGTTTTGGGGCTATTTTTGTCGGACGCATACAGTGAATCACATACATTGTTCCTATTTTTGGTAATTTATATCTATAACCCATATTTATCAATTTACGGTTACATTATATCCGACAGTCTCTATGGGAAACATTCAACATCATTATACAGAGCATGTAGACTTTGAACGTTCGCCCAGCAATGATAGCAGGACCGTAATACAAAGTGCGTCTAGTGGCTGACTGCGTGACTGGTGGATTGTCGGAGTGACAGCCACTAGAGGTGTCATTAGAGAGCAATGTAAATACAGCGTTTACAGAGCAGAGACTGCAGTGACTGTCTCTTTGAACCAATGCCAACCAAGCTTAGCCACATTGAGCTGAAGTGGTCTGGGTGACTATAGTGTCCCTTTAAGCTGTAGTAGGTCTGGTGCTAGGGATTTCTCTTTACCACCGAACACAAAAAGTGACTTGTTACCTGCTCTTCTGTAGCCAGACCCCTGGGTGGCAGTGCCGTCTTACTAGAATAAAGTACCCGTATTCTTTATTCTGAACCATGGCTATCCTCCCAAACAGCGATATAAAGACGCTCTCTGCGCTATCTTTACATTTTCACGCTGGCACAATATTCCCTTTCACTGTTCATGCTTGTACTTTGGGATGGCATGCCCCCTTTGATAAGGGGGTCCCACTCCTACTGGCTTCACACACTCACCTTCCAATGTCTGCAGGTGGACAATTATTAAAATATTTGAAGGACGTATGAGACAGCACTACGTTGTCCAGCAAAACACAGCAAAGGGAGTATACATTCCCAGCATGCGTGTGCCCATTGCAGATGGGTGTCCTAGAAAGTCGACAAAACAGCATAAATGGGGGAAGGGGTACGGCTGGACTGCTCGTATATGCGAGGAAATGGAAGTGAGTGATACATGTGCTTCTCTGAAGTAGACTAGCAATGATAAATCATAGGACAGAGGCCGTCCAGTCAGAGGTTTTAATGAGGAAAGTTCAGTGTCTCCATGCAGAGGGTGGAGACACTGAATGTTAGTCACACTGTGCAGCACTGCCACAGGAAGCACCTCAGGCAACCATCTAAGGAGTGGCCAGTGGAGGTATCCCTAGGCTGTAATATAAACACTGCATTTTATCTGAAAAGACAATAATTACTGCAAAAAGCCTAAAGGGAATGATTCTACTCACCAGAACAAATACATTTAGCTGGTTGTTCTAGTGACTATAGTGTCCCTTTAATCAGTGAGTGTGAGTTTGAATGCAGGGTGTGTTTGTTAGGGAAGTCAGAAGTGAGTGTTTGTGTGAATGTCATGGTGTATTTTTATGAATATCACTGTGTGTGAATGTATTAGAGTATTTGAGCAAATAATGTGTTGCCTGAAGCCAATTATTAAAAGAACGGGGTACAGGTGGTTTCCTGTCCTCGTCTTTTCTTGCCTTAACAGAAATTCCTTAGAGGATGGCAATAATGAAAGAATATCATCTTTTATGCAATTAGATAAGTGATAACCAAGGGGTGAAGCTTCGCATGCCGAAGCTTCCTTCAAACAAGACTCATTAATAGGCGTACTGCTCCTGTCAGACCTATTAACTAAATTGACAGATGCGGGTGAATTTGGTAACTTTAAACCATCTTGTAACCAAGCCATAGCTGGACTACCAGCTTTACCGTGAATAGCTTGAAATAAAATCCCCAGGGCATCTCCCAGCTTAGCTTCAGGAGAAACCCCAGAGCATAACTCACCAGTGGAATTGTCCATTCCCTCCGCGGGCATAGTATTCAATGACCGGTACTTGCCCCACTTCAGCCACCGGAGTGAGAAGCCAGCTTGCTCACCGACTTCAATGACCGGTACTTGCCCCAATTAAGCCACCGGAGCTAATTACACACAGAAATAAACAAACTTGCTGTGAGGGGAACAAAAGAAAAACAGCTCCAGTTGAATATTTCTTCTGGCGCCAAATCTTACCTCAGGGCGCCTTATACACCGGTATTTTCCCGCTCCAGAGCACAGTCAGAGCACTGTCCGCGCGGACCCCTGTGTGGACAGTTTACGAGGGCACTGCAACGCCCGTTGCTGAATGCCCTCACGACTACAGCTATGCGTGCCGCAACTTGACCCCCGAATAACCAGATTGACTAGGTACATTTTGTAGTGGCTCTGTGAGGGGGCGGGGTTATGACATCATATCCTGTCCGCGTCACACAGAGCTCTCTGTCTTCCTGGTGGGAATGGTTCCAGACAGCGACGCTCGGCTCCCATTATAAGAGTGAATGTGGGGCCATGTTTGTAGGCTGCAGTAACTGCGCTTAGTAAACTCTTCTGATATCCCCAGCCAGCCCATGATGGCCACAGCGCTGCAGACAGCCATGGCGCCCTGTGCGACCACACAGCTCACCCCCCCAAAGGCCACCCGGGGTAGGCTATATCTGTTACCTCGAGAGCGGAGTCAGAACGGACTGATTCCTCTGTCTCTGTTAATACCAGACAGGGATACAAATACCTCGAGATCTGGGAGGATAATGTCTCTTCATGTATCTGCAGTTGTGTGGCTATATCAGGGGCAGACAGCATGCAGACACAATAATCCACATAAACGTACGTCCAGCTCTCAGAAAAACAAATAAATAAAATAACCGATCTACACCTGCACCGTGTGTTTAAAAACAAAACAAAGAAAAAGACGTGCGTTTCGGAGCCACATGGGGCCCTTCATCAGCAGTATCACAGACTAACAGATCTAAGACGCCAGGTGAGTAGACTGGGGTTCGGCTTCTCAAATAAGACACCACTCCCTGGGAAACTCTGTTTAAGGAGTCTGGTTATTACCAGCTATCTAGGTTATATATTGGGATGCTTATAATAGCCATTTAAAGGAACACAAAACTGTATTGCTAACACTGTAGTGTTCCTCTGCCTCTGACCCTCTCCACCCCCCCAGTCCCTAAGGGTTAAAAACCCTTTCTTTCGCTTACCTGATTCCAGCGACAAGGTCCTCTCATGGCGTTTCTAAAACTGTAATGTTTTGCATTGCAGGACTAAGGGGGACAGGGACACTGCATCCAGACCATTTCAGATAACACGCTCTGGGTACCTAAAGTGTCCCCAGGGGATGTATTTAGCGCAAGGCAAGCTAGGCATTTGCCTTGGGCGGCACTATTTAGGGGGCAGCAAAAAATGCCCCCCCAAACGCCCACTGTTATTCCATTGTCATGGGGGGTGGGGCAAGAGTTGACCTGCTGGCCAGCGGGTGGCTTACCAAAGCAGCCCCCCTCACAAGAGCCCCACTGGACCCCAGGGACAGATCCACGCCAGCTCTCCAGGTAGGGAGGCTGGGTGGAAAATTTTTAATTAAATTAATAAGTTGTGGTGTGTGTCTGTTAGTGTGTGTGTGTCTGTGAGTGTATATGTGAGTGTGTGTATGTCTGTGAGTGTGTGAGTGTATGTCTGAGTATGTGTGTGTCTGTGAGTGTATAGTTGTGTGTCTGTGTGTGTGTATGCCTGTGAGTGTATGTGTGTGTTTGTTAGTACACGAGTGTATCTGTTAATGTGTGTGTGTCAAATCAGTGAGAGTCTCTGATTGTGTGACTATCAGTGTGTCTGAGAATGAGTGTCAGTGTGTGTCTGTCAGTGTGTGTGTGTGTCTGACAATGAATGAGTGCATGTGTCACTGACACAGTGTCAGTGAATGTGTGTGTGACAAATCAGTGAGTCTGTGTTTGTCATTGAGTGTATGTGTGTGACTGTAAGTGTGTATCTGCCAACGTGTGTCTGTCAAATCAGTGTGTCTGACTGTCAGTGACATCTGTGTGTCTGTCATTGTTTGTGTATCTGCCAGTGTGTGTCTGTCAGTGAATGTGTGTGTCAGAGTGTGTGCTTAAAGGGACACTATAGGAGCCCAGACCACTTCAGCTCTGGGTGCAGTGTCCCAATCTTGTTAACCCTGTAAGTGTAATTATTGCAGTTTCACAGACACACACATACACTCACAGGCATACACACTCACAGACACACACATACACTCACGGTGAAGCTCAGTGTAGTGGTCTGGGTGCAGTGTCGCAATCTTGTTAACCCTGCAAGTGTAATTATTGCAGTTTCACAGAAACTGCTATAAATTCCCTTGTGGGGTTAACTCCACCTCTAGTGACCGTCTGCCAGACAGTACCTCCCTGGAAATATAAGGAAGGGAGGACATGACTGCTGGCAGGGATAAGGGGCTGGTCTATAAGGGGATACATTGTGGCACTACATTGGGGTATGTTAAGAGGGGAGTAAAGGGGAGGGTACTCACCAGTTCCCGGGCAGAGGTGTAGTGTGGCTAGCTTCCCCCAGGGTTTGTACTAGAGGGATTTCAGTCGCCTGATAAGGACATCAGGCGTCTGCTAAATCCCCATAGGGAAGAATTGATACAATGCTTTCCTATGGGGAAGCCAAATGCAAGCGGGGGGAGGAGCCTGATCCAGCGCCGAGGGACATTGGCGCTGGATTCAGATAAGTGACCAAAGGGGTTTTAACATGTTCAGTGCCGAGGGGGGAACTACAGGGAACTATAATGCCAAGAAATCAGCTTTGTTTCCCTAGCACTATAGTGTCCCTTTAAAAGTAGTAGGAAAAGGTGTAGTTTAAAGAGGAAGACGTGCAGCTTTGACAGTAAGGGGTGGGGCAAATTTAGATTAGGGGGGTCCCCAGGTTTAGTTCTGCCTAGGGCAGCGCAAAACTAAAATACACCACTGAGTGTCCCTTTAACGTCTCACAGATTTACTGTTTGTTATCTACTTGTTTGACTGTGATTGTGACAATCTGTATTTTTGGAAGAACTGTTTGCACACACGGATCTCCATTAGGAGTCATAGATTGGTTTGATGAGAGGGGGATTATATGTAACTCCGGGCAGTAATTTGCTGGGTCTGTCCTGGAGTTAAACACGGGGTGCTGTCTTATTTCACCCCAGGGGTTTCACCATCTGACAGAACACAGACAATGCTCATGGACGGCAAGATTCACGCGTGGTCGTACTGCAAATGGATTCGCATTGAGCTGCCCATGGGACCTTGACGTCAGACCAAGTGTAGCAGATGGAAGTGCATTTTGTTTTTTGACCTCCCCTGCACTGCTCGCCCCAGTAAATATTACAGGGGGGGAAGAATAAGGGGTACGATCACTTCCAGAGAAATTAGTCCTGCTTTAAGGAATCACACAAAACATATATATTTAACACTTTATAGGAAAACTGTACTGATACAACAATAAAGAAATACTGATCCTCTTTTATACTTTCTAAATGTACCGGGTTAAACAGAAGCAAACGATATATAAATGTGACACAGAATGCGGGAAACTGAGCTCTGCTGGAGAAATGAAACAGAAAGTGGATGCAGTCATTACAGAAATCATATAACGTACATACAGCCACACCACGAATCTTCTTACATGTTGGGTGAACACAGACTTTCATCGAATGCCAGACTGCGCCAGGAGACGTGGAGTATGATACAAAATGTACATTATAAAAGCACAACCAATTAACAATAACCTGCAGAAAATGCAACTCCTCATGTATCCTGGCTGGCTCACTTTTACGTAATTTTTACTGTACCAGCTAATATCCAGGTCAGCATCACCTGTGGGTTTAGCTCCTCTCTCTCAGCTGATAAGACAGAGGAATACTCCAATCACAGTCTGCGCTGGGGGGGGGATACTCCAATCACAGTCTGTGCTGAGGGGGGGATACTCCTGAGGGGGGGATATTCCAATCACAGTCTGGCGCCTGAGGGGGGATACTCCAATCACAGTCTCGCTGCTGGGGGGATACCCAATCACAGTCTGCCTGGGCGCTGGGGGGTACCCAATCACAGTCGGGCGCTTGGGGATACTCCAATCACAGTCTGGCGCTGGGATACCCAATCACAGTCTGCGCTTGGGGGGATACTCCAATCACAGTCTGGCGCTTGGGATACTCCAATCACAGTCTGCCAGCCTCTAGGGTAGGAATACCCAATTACAGTCTGCGCTTGGGATACCCACCACAGTCTGCTTGGGGGATACTCCAACTACAGTCTGGGCGCTTGGGGGATACTCAATCAATCACAGTCTGCGCTTAGCTGGGGAGCAGTCTAGCTGGGGGATACCCAATTACAGTCTGCGCTGGGGGCCCAATTGGCGTGCCCAGCTGGGGGTACTCCATGATAGTCTCGCGCCTGGGATACCAATCACAGTCTGGAGGATACCCAATCACAGTCTGCTGGGGACTCTAGTGGCGGGGATACTCCAATCACAGTCGCGCTGGGGGATACTCAATCACAGTCGCGCTGAGGGGGATACTCACAGTCTGGCGCTTGGGATACCCAATTACAGTCTGAAGGCGCCTGGGGGATAACCCTAACCACAGTCTGCGCTGGGGATACTCCAATTACAGTCTGGGCCGCGCTTGATACTCCAATCACAGTGGATAATACCCAATCACAGTCCGCTGGGATACAGTCTGCCAGGGTAGGGAACAAATTACAGTCCGCGCTGGGGGATACTCCACCACAGTCAGTCTGGGATACTCCACCACAGTCTCTACCCAATCACAGTTCATACGCAGGGGAGGAATAATCTACCACAGTCCGCGCCTTTGGTCTCCACCGACAGTCCGCGCTTGGGACACAATGCTGTGGGGGATACTCCGCGCTGGGATACTCAATCAGCCCGCGCTTTGGGTCTCGCCTGGGGATACTCCACCTCATAGCCCAGCTTGGGATAACTCCACTACAGTCTGGCTGGGGGATACCCAATTACAGTCTGGCGATACCCACCACAGTCCGCGCCATGGATACTCCAATCACAGGATACTCCAACCACAGTCTGCGCCTGGGATAACTACATGCTTGGGGCGGGATATCTAAACACAGTCCGCTGGTCTGGGATACCCAATTACAGTCTGGCGCTTGGGATACTCCAATCACAGTCTGCGCGCTGGGATACTCCAATCACAGTCTGCTTGGGGATACTTGGGATCCAATCACAGTCTGTCTGCACTGGGGAATACCCAATTAATCACAGATACTCTGGCGCTTGGGAATACTCCAATCACAGTCTGGGGATACCCAATCACAGTCTGCACTGGGGGAATACTGGGGATGATTCCAATCACAGTCTGCTGGGGGAATACTCCAATCACAGCCCGCTTGGGGAATACCCAATCACAATACTCCAATCACAGTCTGCACTGGGGATACTCCAATCACAGTCTGCACTGGGGGAATACTCCAATCACAGTCTGCACTGGGGGAATACTCCAATCACAGTCTGCACTGGGGGAATACTCCAATCACAGTCTGCGCTGGGGGAATACTCCAATCACAGTCTGCGCTGGGGGGGGGGTGGGAGGGGGGATACTCCAATCACAGTCTGTGCTCATACAGTCTCACAGTCGCACATGATTGTGGCAATATCAAAAACAAATTGCAAAATGAATTGCTGTGTTCCTTTAAGGCCAAAGCTATATTAATAGCTTACTAGACCCTGCAAGAGCCTCCTGTATGTGATTAAAGTTCAATTTAGAGATTGAGATACAATTATTTAAGGTAAATTACATCTGTTTGAAAGTGAAACCAGTTTTTTTTTTTCATGCAGGCTCTGTCAATCATAGCCAGGGGAGGTGTGGCTAGGGCTGCATAAACAGAAACAAAGTGATTTAACTCCTAAATGACAAGGAATTGAGCAGTGAAATTGCAGGGGAATGATCTATACACTAAAACTGATTTATTTAGCTCAAGTAATTTAGGTGACTATAGTGTTCCTTTAAACCCTCCTTTTTTCCCAGTGCCGTGCCAGACTTGAAATCTGACAATCTTAGACAATCCAATACTTTGCCAAAAGAGGCTTTGGGCACACGCAGCAAAAGGCACACTGTGCCAATCAGCATCTCCTTATAGAGATACATTGAATCAGTGCATCTCTATGAGGAATGATCAGCACCTCCATGCAGAGAGTGGAGACGTTGAATGTCACTAATCCAGGAAGCACCTCTAGTGGCCGTTGAGTGAATGCCACTGGAGGTGTCCCTAGGGGGCAATGTAAACACTGCGTTTACTGTAAAAGGTGTGCAGGGAATGATTCTACTCACAAAAACAAATACATTAAAGGCACACTCCAGCCACTGACTCCCAGTTCACTAAACTGACTTGGAACAGAGGAAGAGGGGCAAGCCGCCTCCTGGTTTCAAGGGGTTAATCTGCAGCCAGAGCAATGTAGAAATACAGGAAGGGAGTCACGGCCAGAAATGAAAAATGAAACTGAAGAAATGGAGAGAAAACGAAACTCTCTCACTGTGAGCTGATAAAACAGAATAAAGCAGGAAGTTTTCTGTCAGTCTGCAGACACAGAGCTCACTGCGTAGGGACCCCAAGCTTTTCTGCTGCACCCCAAACCCACCTTACCCCTTGAGGGGGAGGGGACCTGAGGTAAGTGATCATTTTAGTGGGGGTCCCGCAAGGATTAACCCCTCACAGCCCTTAACGAGCTGGTTTAACTATTTCAATGACTGATATCAAGACTTCATGTTCGGGTGACATGTTTACTGAAAGGGTCAGTATTCGTCACGTTAAGGGTTAACCATTCAATGTGCAAGAAGGGTGGCCGACCTACGGCCTGGCAATGGAGGGGTTAATCTTGGAATGGGACTTAAAGTTCATTATTCACCCCACTGCTTCTTCAAACCTCTATACACCCACCTTCTCCTCTCCTCCTCATTTCAAATTCACCTGTCGAAACCATTTCTGCAAATATTGTCGCGGTTTATTGTCCCCTGGTCCCCATTTCTCTTCCTTGATCATGGTGCTGCCTGGCTTCCTTACAAATAATATTCCTTCTCTAATTATTGGGGATTTCATCATTCCAATTAACCCCCACTCGACCTCAGTAGCCTAAAAATGTCTTTCAGTTACTTCTTCCCTTGGGCTATCACAATTCCCCCACCCATGTGTCTGGTAACACCCTTAATCATGTTTTTCAGATGCATGCACGTCTCTAATCTCTGTAACACTGCATTTCCTCTCTCAGATCACCACCTCTAATCATTTCTGCGTGAGCGCCCCCACACCCAACATCCTCAGCCTAACAACCCTCGCCCCACTCAACCCATGAGAAACCTGAATTCTCTTGCCCTCCAGCCGCTGTCAGTTCTTGTCCATTCTCAATTCTCAACCATTCCTACCTTCTCCTGCCCCTCTCTGGGTAGCTCCTAATAAAATGCTTGCCTCACCTCCAGGGCTGCCATCAGAAATTGTGGGGCCCCTGACACAGCTCAAGGTCTGGGCCCCCCGGTGCCTGCACCCGAGGCCGCCCAAAGTGCTGCACCCCCCCCACCCAGAGTCCGCCCACAGGGATGCAGTGTCTGCAGGGCCGGTGCAAGGATTTTTGCCGCCCTAGGCAAAAGTAAAGTTTGCCGCCCCCCCCCCATGTGACATCACAATGCCCCACCCATATGATCTGCCATGTTAACTAACGCCAGTGCTGCAGTGCCGCCGTGTTTACATTAAAAGGCCTGCAGGGACAGGCTATAGACACCAGAACCACTACATTAAGCTGCAGTAAATTAGAGATTAGTGCCACGAATAATATACTAGATTGCCTACTTACAACCAGATGAGGATGGTGATGGGCTCTAGCTGCAGTCTGGCTCCACTGGTCTGGTGTATAACAGGCTCTCTGGAGGCGGTTTGTAACTGTGGTCACACAAATCAATGTTCTGGGAGAACGAGAAGCAGCTCCATTTTTGAGGGGCCCTTTACACAGCTCAAGGTCTGGGTCCCAGGGTCCACCTTCATGTTCCACCAATGAGTTTGTTCACAGGGGGTGGAGTGTGTGTGGGGGGATGTCCTGATGTGTGTAAGGAATGCATTTTGTGAATCTGTGTTTGTATGTGTAAGGGCTCCAAGGTGAGTTTGTGTATGTATGGGATGCAGTGTGTGCGTCTGTAAGGGACGCATTGAGTGTGTGTAAGGGGTGCATTGTGTGTTGCTGTGTGTAAGGGATCCATTGCTTGTGTATGTGTGTCTGTGTGTAATGCATTGTTTGTTTTTCTGTGTGCAAGGGGTGCATTGTGTGTGTGTGTGTGTGTGATGTATGTCAATCTCTCCCCCTCCCCCCGTCAATTTCTTTCTCCCCCCCTCCAATTTCCTTCTACCCCCTCCAATTTCCTTCTTCTCCCCCTCCCTCCCTCCAATTTCCTTATTCTCCCTCCCTCTCCAATTTCCTTCTTCTCTCCCTCCCTCTCCAATTTCCTTCTTCTCCCCCTCCCTCTCCAATTTCCTTCTTCTCCTCCACCCTCCAATTTCCTTCTTCTCCCCCTCCCTCTCCAACTTCCTTCTTCTCCCTGCTCCAATTTCCTTCTTCTCCCCCCCAACAACTTCCTTCTTCTTCCCAAATGCCTTCTCCCTCCACCTCCTCTTCTCCCTCCTCCTGCCTCTCTCCCTCCCCCAGTCGTGGTCTCCCTCACCTCTTAAATTTATTTCTCCCTCCCTTAAATTTATTTCTCCCTCCTTTCTGACACTGGTTTGCAGCATCTTGAGTGCTTTTCAGCTCTCAAGGCTATACTTGGCTGCCATGCTGGAAGATGGCATTTTCCTGCTTGGCATCAGTACGGTGCGCGAGGGAGCTGAAGAGGAAGCACTCAGAGGAGAGTGCTCCCTCGCGCGCCGGCCGGCTGTCAGGGCCAGCCTCTGGGGGGCCCTGAGGTGACCGGCTGCTGGGCCCCCCAGGAGAAGAGGCTGGCTCATTGGGTACATACCGGGGTCGCAGGGCCCCCTGCGACCCGGTATGTACCCACTGAATGTGGGGCCCGGACGACCTTAGCAGTCCGGGCCCCCCAGGACCGCCGGGCCTATGACAACCGTTGCGGTTGTCATGCCCTGATGGCGGCCCTGCTCACCTCTGCCCTGGATGCTGCAGCGTCGCTCCAAAAATGCAGCTCAAGTAGGACGCGTATCGAACCATTGCACACATTGGCTTCCTGTATCCTATAGGATTCCATTCAAAATACTAACTTTCATGCCAAAAGCATGAGTTGGTGTTTGATGTGTGTTGAGATATGTTGAAAGTTTTGTTTTTTTTTGTAAACCTTGGGATGACATTTATTGTGGTCTTTGATCTTGCACCAGGCCTAGACCATAAAACATCTAGATAGCCATCACCAGAGCTGGACACAAGGAATTTCATAGAGTGGGCAATAGACTGCCAGACCAACCCCTTCTGATCCCCCCCTGGGGTCTGCCCACTGAGAAACAACTAGTTTAGATATATGAGGGTGTTGGACTATCCAGGGAAGTCAGTTATTCATTTTTCTTTTGTCAGTAACTTCTAGGAGACCTATACCATCTAAGACTCCCACAAGAATTCTATATGGGGTAAATATATGTGAGGAATTTCTTGTGTTTTCTCCTATTTTATTTTATGTACTGTTTTGCAATTTGTTTTCTGTATGTCATTTATTTCTGTATTTTGTACTCAGCACTGTGAATCCTTTTTGTCAGATTAAATGTCTTGGTGGTGGCAGTAGTACTAAGGGGGTTAGTGTAGAAGGGATTGCAGGGGTTAATTGAGACTAGCAACAGGTAACCAGGGGTCTGGTGTCATTAACCCTGTCACTTCCACACTCTCCCCACTGTCTCGGCTAGGCCTATAGCCCACGCTCGTGACACTAACCATTACCTATAAAGCTCTAAATAACTCTAACCCCTGTTATATTTTTCACTGATTCATAGATATGCCCATTCTCGGTCTCTCCGCTTTGCCCATGACCTTCTCGGCCTGCCTGCCCCCATCTGATTCTCTCATAGCCTTCAATCATTTTAGAAGTCCCAGTAACTTCTATCTTACATAGCTACCTCTTGCTCTCTCCTAAAGGGTCACACTCAGGGGCGGACTGAGAACCCTCAGGGCCCCCGGGCAAAATAAATCAAGGGCCCCCTTACAGGCCCCACCCATACTCTGCAGCAAGCGCCACCCTTGTCCCGCCTCCATGCACCGCCTCCAGCCACACCCTACACAATCTTTAGACACAAGGAACAAAAGGGCAATAAGCCCTTTGAGGCCCCAGTAGAGACTACAATTGAGGGCTAATGGGCCATGGAGGGGGGGTCTTTCTAGCGGGGGCTATCTCAGTGTCCTTTAGAGAGTGTGTTAGAAAGAATCCCCTCCAGGCCCCATTAGAGACTACAATGGAGTCTAATGGGGCCTGGAGGGTGGTCTCTCCAACACTCTGGTTCCTATTCACAATATAGCAACACAACATAGCTCGCTGATACCTAAGCCAAGTTGGCTCCTCTTACCTTAATTACTGTTGCTGGCTGGCAGTCTGTGGGCTTGCTGGCTGCGGCTGGCAGGTTGTGGGCTTGCTGGCTACTGCCGGCAGGCTGTGGGCTTGCTGACTGCGGCTGGCAGGCTGTGGCTTGCTGGCTGCGACTGGCAGGCTGTGGGCTTGCTGGCTGTAAGCCTGTGGCTTGCTGTAGGCCTGTGGGCTGGCTACTGGCCTGTGGGCTGGCTAACTGGCTGGCTACTGGCCAGCCTGTGGGTTGGCTGGCTGGCTGACTACTGGGGCACTTGTAGATTATTTAAATAAATAATCCATGCGCAATAACCACTACTGATCCAGAGTAAGTAGTCAAACCATTTAAGAACAGTTTGACAACTTACCTGGGATCTGCTGGGATATGGGGCTGTAGTAGGGAATAGGAGCAGTGGTGCAATGTGTGTGAAAGGTTCAGTGTGTGTGTGGGGTGTAGTGTGTGAATGTGTAGGGTGTGTGGGCTGTGTACGTGTGTGGCAATGTTAGTATGGGGGGCTGTGTATGGGGGTCTATGTGTATATGGGTGGGCAGTGTATGTGTGTGTGTGTGAGGCAATGTGTGTAAATGTGTATGGTGTGTATGGGGGCAGTGTGTGAATGTGTATGGTGTGTGTGGGGGCAGTGTGTTTATGGGGCTAGAGTTCACTCTCACCACTGCCACCACCAGGAATCCCTGGGGGTCACAGTGTTGAGAGTGAACACT
>OW240916.1:4800652-4816420 GCA_933207985.1 Pelobates cultripes
CCATCCCAACCTACCTCTGCTGTCTCTCACTTACTGCACTCCCTCCCATCCCAACCTACCTCTGCTGTCTCTCACTTACTGCACTCCCTCCATCCCAACCTACCTCTGCTGTCTCTCACTTACTGCACTCCCTCCATCCCAACCTACCTCTGCTGTATCTCACTTACTGCACTCCCTCCCATCCCAACCTACCTCTGCCGTCTCTCACTTACTGCACTCCCTCCATCCCAACCTACCTCTGCTGTCTCTCACTTACTGCACTCCCTCCCATCCCAACCTACCTCTGCTGTCTCTCACTTACTGCACTCCCTCCATCCCAACCTACCTCTGCCGTCTCTCACTTACTGCACTCCCTCCATCCCAACCTACCTCTGCTGTATCTCACTTACTGCACTCCCTCCATCCCAACCTACCTCTGCTGTCTCTCACCTACTGCACTCCCTCGCATCCCAAACTTCCTCTGCTGTCTCTCACTGTCTGCACTCTTTCCCATCCTCTCTGTATAATCCAGATCATTCCCCCCCTCTCTGGATTTATTTCCTTTTAGATTGCAAGCCTGTTTGGTCAGCACCCTCTTCACCGACTGCTCTTGTATGTCAAATGTGTTTTGTTAGAATTGTTTTACCAATTGTACAGCGCTGTGGAAAATGTTGGTGCTATATAAATAATTGCAATTGACCAGGGGCATGGCATGTGCACCATAAAGGTTTAGTTTCACCCCTCTGGCAATTTGAATGTACAATATGGTAATTTGTGCCTTGTGTCCTGCGTTAGTGGCGGTAACATGATTCCAGCATACCTTCTCCAACACTCACAATCCAAACATGAACTCTCACCTTTACACCCTCCTCATTCTAACTCAGCCCTTCTCTTTCTTGGTACACATTTTCCATTTTAGTGATTTATTGCCTGTGTGAGGCCATCCGAAGGGACACAATAAAAGACTTCGCTTAATGAAAAATGTTACCCTGTTTGTGCTCTTCTGATACATTTTCAGGTTTGTTTTGTCGTTAAGCAAGATACTTAGAGACATTGCAGGTACCCCCTGCAAATTTAAAGGGATACTATAGTGCCAGGAATACAAAGCTGTATTCTGGCACTATCGCTCCCCCTACCTCTCGCTTCCCTCTCACCCCCCTTCCCAGTAAATAAAGGGTAAAAAACCCTTTATTTACTTACCTGATCCCAGCGCCGGTGGCTGGCCTCCTCCAACGGCCCTCGATCTGCGTGTGTATTAGACCTCCCCATAGAAGAGCACTGAATCAATGCTTTTCCATGGGGGAAAATCTGACGCTGGAGGTCCTCATGCAGAGCTTTTAGCATAACTAAAAAGTAGTGATTTTCAATGTGAGCCTTTGGTCACCTGTGCAAAACGGAGAAGCCATTCCCACCCTAAATAAAAAAAAAAAAATATGTGTAACAGGGTTATTTAAAAGGTAGCGTTAAAAGTCAAACTGGCAGCATAGTTAGAGTATATTTCCAGTTTAGCTATTTTGACCTAGCTGGACCTGGCACCCAGACCACTTCATTAAGCTGAAGTGGTCTGGGTGCCTAGAGTGGTCCTTTAAATCGGAAATTCACCTGAATTCCCACTTTATTGAATAACCCAGTACACATCCCATTTAAAGTTAGAGTCTAATCTTTTTTCGTTAATGTATTTCTGATTTCTGCAATACTAATCAGCATTTGGGACAGCGGATTGTTACACTGTGACAGCTGCTTCTTGTACGTTTCTCTGCTGAATTCCCTGCGATATGACCAGTTGTACTGCGGCACCATGTACGTCTGCCAGGTTGATACCCCTACGTCTGGTCCTGGTGATACTTGTCTCTTAATTGCCCTCATTTGCTGCAAGTCTGCAATTTCCCCTATCTCAGCTCACTGCCAGGTGTTGTTGGCCCTTTGTGAGATCTGCCTGGACTGGAAGTCATTGTTTCCAGTTGGTTTCTCTACCGGTGAGCCAATGCAGTTTGACATCTAGCAGTCTGTTTTACTGGCCTGGAGCTATTCGTCTTATCTGTGGCTCTAACTGGGTTTACAGCCCTGCCATGTATAACGCTCCAGTGTCAGTCAGTGGAAGCATTCTACCAACGCCTGACTCTCTGGTTTTGTGTCTCATTTCTGGACTATCGTCTATGCATACTAGCTGCCGGCCCTGATCTCTCATTTTTAGATGTTCCCTTGTCTGTACTGCACTTCCAGAGGTGCCCTCCTGCACAGGCGTCATGCACACGTTCACGTGGACTGTGATATTTTGCAAGGATGAGCATTAGCTCTGCATTCTGGACTCCAACCCCAGGTAACCCCTGACGTGGGCACACTGACCCACTGACGCACTACACAAATGCCCCACATTCACACAATTTACACAAAAATACCACCTTGTATTCAGATAGACTTATTCATTACACCCTGTATTGATACGTACACACAAATACACACATACATTCACACTAGCCTATGCTTGCTATTACACACACGCACCATTTCTACACAAATTTACATGCATGCACGCTTTGCAAATACACACAGCAGTTTATCCACGAAACTGTGAATTGTGGAAAATGTAGAAGAATCAGGAGAATGTGATCTATTTTAGTCTACATTTCTAAATTTGTTTTTGAGTTCGTCATTGAGTGATGTCTTCCTGTGTATTACCTGTAAATGTGCTAATATTTTAGCTGCACTAAGCCATGTGGTTTGACGTATGTTATCTCAGTAAAGGAGGTTTGTTAGATTTATGTCCCCCCCCCCCCTCACCTGCTCTAGAGTACAGGATCCTCCATAGGTTTCTTGTGCATGCGCAACAAAATGCCATAGACAACTTTTCATCACATGAGAAGATTTATATAAGCCACATAACAAACAGTCCTGCTCACTTCTTTTAGTGGTTTTAGCATTTCAAATTTGTTAGGGATCAATTACGGGTGAAACAAAGAATCTGATTAAAACTTTTTGCCATACTTTGGCATATATTGTTGCGTACATATAAGAAAAAGTAGTCCCTGTCTATATAGCCAGGTTACCAGTGTGGGGCCTCCATTTCGTTCTTCAAATAGGCATGGTTAATAGTTCCAAGAACATTTATGGTTCTCGGCTCACTGTCCAATCCCTGGGCCCTAGGAAGTAGCATTAAAAAAAAAATAAAGTAACATAATAAAGGAGGAGACTATATTTAAAAGAAGAAAAACTACCACAACAAGAGGACATAGTCTTAAATTAGAGGGACAAAGGTTTAAAAATATCAGTTAGTATTACTTTACTGAGAGGGTAGTGGATGCATGGAATAGCCTTCCAGCTGAAGTGGTAGAGGTTAACACAGTAAAGGAGTTTAAGCATTCATGGGATAGGCATAAGGATATCCTAACTATAAGATAAGGCTAGGGACTAATGAAAGTATTTAGAAAATTGGGCAGACTAGATGGGCCGAATGGTTCTTATCTGCCGTCACATTCTATGTTTCTGGTTAATTCTGCTCTGTCTTTGAAACAATATAGTGAACGATTAATCCAATAATCTGGCGAAGCAGCGGTTTAGGCCTTACTTAATGAGTGCTCTCCTATTTACACACATATTAACCCGTCTTTATTAATATTGTGATTATTTCTCTTTAAACTTAGCTACTGTGAAAAGACACAAAGTTAAAAATATAAAATAAAACAGTATAAGTAGGCGTGGGGAAGATGACCTCTATCTGTTCATAGAAGGGAAACAATACATTTTACAGCTAATGAAATATATGCACTGTGTCAGTATATAAATATAACTCCGGGGTTGGGTGTGTGATAACGTGTGCTTGGAGTTGGTATATACCATTAAAGATATGACCAAGTTCATATACATGAGAAATGTGAGCTTATCTGCTGACATGCAGTAAAACCAGTCATAAAATCGGCAGCACCCTTTGATCTCTGGAAAGTAAACTGAGCTCACAGAGACTCGGCAAACTCCTTCTCAAATAAAAGAAATTCACAGCTTAAAGAGCTTTGAATTTCACTTCAACAGAAAACCTTTAGGGATCTATTCACTAAAAATGGATTGTAAAGTGAATTGAAAAGTAGTTTACCTTGCTGGAGAATTTTGACCAAAATAATCTGTTTTAAAAAAATAAATATATATATACTGTTTTGCTTTCTCAAGCTCTGCACAGCTATACTTTGCTTGTATGTGTTTAAACATTTTTCCTTTTGCCATGTTAATGGCAGAAAACAGTTTTTTTGCAAATGAAATTTTTTCCCCATCTTCCCTGAAAAACTCTTATTTTATTCCACAGTTCTTACATTGGTTCTATAAATGGTCAATCTTTACGTTTTAGTTACAGGCTCCTTAAAATACTTGTTGAAACCTCAATTCCCAACATATTCGACTCTCCCAGTCCCTGCATTCCTGCAAAAATCTCCCTAAAAGCGCATTACTTTAGAGACTTCTACCATTTCCCCCAACTGTGCTCGTTCCCAGGTACCCCAATCCCTCCGGTATTTACTGATCCCTTAATTCCCTCTGTGTGTTTCTCCCTCATCCTTTTAGATTGTAAGCTTGCTTGGGAAGAACCGTCTTCACGCACTGTTCTAATATGTCAATCGTGTTTTCTTAGAATTTAGTGACTGGTTTGTTTACCAATTGTACAACGCTGTGGAATATGTTGGCGCTATATAAATTATTGTAATTGTAACAGAGTCAACTCAGCATTGTATCCTTCTTAGGTTGATAAAATGATATAGGTAACAGTGTCCATACCACAGGAAATACGTGAACGTTAGAGAAACATTGCTGTAAAATATTGTCATGTTACGATCACGTCACAAATTAACCCTTTAACTGCCCACCGATACTTTAGGTTGGCTGGTTACAAAAGAATCGAAACTTAGCCTTGCCCAAAATGTTTGATAAAATGACCGGATGATTTTGCTACCAGCGGCTCAGTATTCATTTAGTAAGAAACCGAAAGCTGTCACGAGACGCAGTGTAAACACAGGCCGAATGAGTCATTGTTCTTCCTGCCAGAATTTCCACGCTCATTTCGTTTTCAGTTTATCTTTTTTTGTGAGCTGCCTTGTGACTGTATTGCTGTTTTGGTAGATCTCCAAGGAACACGCCAACGAGGCTTCTCTTTCTGCTGCAAAAAATGAAGTGTGTTCAATGTAAACATGTGTCACAGGATGTATCCCCCAAATTCTGCAGTGAGTGTGGGCACAGAATGGCACCCCCAGATCCCAGCACCCCACTCCAAGGTAAATATCTCAGACATATGCATCTGTTTTTATATATTAAAAGTTTCAAAATGAATGTGTTATTGCAAAATTATTTTGTTAGCATTTAACCCGTTAATGCGGTTAGGGCACGCTATGCAGCTGTAAAAAAAAGTGTGTTTTAACGCCATTAGTGTGGCATAAAACGCCCTAATGATCGGCAGCCCTCCCTGCGATTTATCCTTACTTACAATGCAGCCCTCCCTGCGATTTATCCTTACTTATTATTATTTTATTATTATTATTATTTATAAAATATTTTACCAGGAAAGATACATTGAGATTTCTCTCGTTTTCAAGTATGTCCTGGGTCCACAAATCATTGCATTGTTACATTACAATGCAGCCCTCCCTGCGATTTATCCTTACTTACAATGCAGCCCTCACTGCGATTTATCCTTACTCTGCCTGGCGACTACGATCGCGGGGGGTGCCTATCAAACCAGGTAGTCCCTTCCAGCTAATCTGGCCTTTCTGGGCCATGTGATCGCGATGACATTGAGATCAAATGACCGGTTCGCGAGCGAGCTGCAGTGCCTGTCAAACACTGAAATAATGGAAGAAAAAAAGTAATTAAAGCATATAATTAATATATTGTACATATATACTTTCTTTATATAATATCTATAGGTATGTATTTATTTCCCCTGAATAAAATGATATATAATAAGTGTGAGGGCACTTAAAGGGACACTGTAGTCACTATAACCATTTCATCTCTTTGAATTGGTTATAGTGCCTGGAGTGCCCTGGCACTGTCCCTCCATTCAGTGTTTAACCATGTTCATGCAGTACACAAAATAAGAGTCTCTGGCCACCCACAGTCCGGCCCCTTCTGTATGTGTAGCTAAGGCAGAGATTACACACTTCCTTGTTGTCATACCAATTCATACAGTCAGTTGGAGCTTTGACAGGCTAAAAGCAGTCAGCTGACACTCTCAGTCAATCACAGTTGCCCATTGCTGCACAGGCTAATACTTCCTTATTAGCCAAAGCAACACAGAGGAGATGGACTGCCTGCGGCTCTTGTTTAGCATTAGAACATTAGAAAATGTTTAATGCTAAAAGAAATGATGGTACCGGGGACTCCAGACACTATAACCAAATTAATGAGATGAAGCAGATACAGTGCCTACGGTGTCCCTTTAATATGAAAGAGGCAAATTATGGTTGAACAGACATAGTAAAATTTTAGGTTTTGTTTTGGTTTAGAATTTGTACAATTTCCTCCGTCCTTAAGGGGTTAGTGATGTTCTGTGCACGTTTGTTTTAACTTCTTCAAAATACGTATTACGTGTACAGGTAAGGAATCTGATGGCCTTTCTGGGAAAGCAGCGTCCTAAAAACTGATTAGAACACAGTTTACACCGAAATTCCCCCCCAAAAAGGGCCTTACCTACATTTTCCTCCGATGTGATTGCTACAAGTGTTTAGGTAGAGTATGAGAGAAGGTAGGGGATGCTAATTACAGTCCCTCTGCAGAGATGTAGAGGAAACTAATTAAACCCAGACACATAAAATTTAACTAGAGCAAAGGGTTAGGGCTTAATGGGAAGATTTCTTCAATCACACTATTTTTTCAGCTCATTTACGTCGGCTCAAGGTTTCAATGTCTCTTGTCAGTTTTCCACAATTCCTAGATTAGTGAATAGACCCCTATATGAAATCCAGTCATTGTGTGAAACATCACATTCCTTCATATTTCGCCTTTGATTTGATAACCCTATCTACGTGTTAGAAAGTATTAAATGGGAAAATAGACTATTTGAACACAAGAAAAGTTAAAGGACCACTATAGCGTTAGACAACATGTATTCCCAACACTCCGGTGTTCTCTTCCCCATTTAGATTGAGGCACCCCTAAATGTGCTCTATGAGATGCATTCAGAGGAGGTGACATGGAAGGACAGAGTTTGTGGCCCTAGTGACTGTCAGCGAGATAGCTGCTAGCCGTGTGCTTATCCTTGCGATGGAAACACTGCCTTATCTAGTAAACACTAATGTTTTAGATTGTATTGCTGAAATGACCGGGGTAATGCATTTTGTTTTCTTTTTTTAAATTATTTAATAACTTTTTATGTGTGTGAATTTTATTATTATTGGTCAACAAATGACTTGGTCACACACTCCACTTCTCAAAATTTCCCTTCTTTTCAAATTCCCTCACCACTAAACAGATCTAAAAGTTACTCTCCACTGCAAGCGTGAAGGGTCCAATTCAGTCACCAGGGCTGTGGCGGATCCATGGCACTTACCAGGGCTGTGGCGGGTCCATGGCAGTTACCAGGGCTGGGGAGGGTCCATCGCAGTTTCCAGGGCTGGGGAGGGTCCATGGCGGGCACCAGGGCTGTGGCGGATCCATGGTGGGCACCAGGGCTGTTGAGGGTTCGTGGCGGGCACCAGGGCTGTGGAGGGTCCCTGGCGGGCACCAGGGCTGTGGAGGGCCCATGGCAGGCACCAGGGCTGTGAAGGCCCATGGCGGGCACCAGGACTGTGAAGGCCCATGGTGGGCACCAGGGCTGTTGAGGGTTCGTGGCGGACACCAGGGCTGTGGTGGTTTCTTGGCGGGCTTTAGGGCTGTGAAGGGTTCATGGCAGTCACCACAGCTGAATTTTTAATTGCTGATGAATATTGTGGGCAAGTTGGAATTTTGAGGTGTGTGTGAGTGCATACACATAGATTATTAATCACATATTTTCTTCAAGTTCAGAGGAATCTGAGCTCTTTAATATGTTTTTCACCATTACTTGTCTCCTGCAGGAGAGCTGAATGCCAACCTGCTTTCCCTTTCTGCGATGGAAGTGGAATCTGGGAATGAACTGATCACAAATGAAGCATCTTCTTCCCAGTCATCACTGAGTGGCCAACTTGTCGATGTACGTACAGATGAGCCTAAACCACTGGAAGATGGTTTTCCATCACAGAGTAAGAAAGTAAGTGAATTATACTGTTCTGCTTCATTATATAATGTAATAATAATATAATGTTTGTGGGCCAAGGACATCCAATGAGAGAAATCTCCATGTAGTCTTCTTGGTAAAATAGTTTATAAATAAATAATAAATAGGGGCATTGGAGAAGAGACCTCATGGGACTCTTCGGAGCTTTTTAATCACATAAAGACAGGATTAAGTGATCATACGTCTGTACTTGAGTAAAAATTATATTCGCTGTCGGTTCTCGGCTGCTTGTTGTCATCACGCAGCCTCTCCTGCCTCGCAGTTCTACCATCGCCTCGGGAGTGGTTTAGTGTTTGTATAGATAAAAACAAACAAACCGTAGTGTAATTTATGTCATCCTTCTTGCTGAAGGTCAAAATATTTCATTTTTTTTTTCGTTTAGAAAAAGAAGAAGAAGAAGAAAAATAACAGCATTGTAGGTCTGGACTCCGGAGATTCATTGATGTCAGATCTCTCCAGCATGGAAAACGTCAGTTTGGACCAAAACGTAGGAAATGATGGCCAAGGTAAAAATATACGAAGCATGGATTCTGCTGTGTGTAAATGTTGGTCTATTAGGCTGCTGGACCTTTTTGGCTCCTGTCAGGTGTTTCAGTCACTTGGTCTTACCTGGATCAGCCTTCCAGTCCAGACACTTACCTACCTGTGTGCGCAATAGGATGTGGCTTATTGGTGTTTTTTTTGTAGAATCTTTTTTTGCCTTGGCTGTTGTGCGCATGCGTGTATAATTTGCTGTCACATTAAATAATTGCACTGAAAACTACAGCTCTCAGCAGAGAGGAGGAGATTGACTGTGTTGAACCTCGATTGAATAAGCTTTTTAAATGGCTCATTACTGTTAGAAAAAAATCACAAATTATTTAAATAATAATTTAAAAGTCACCATTGAAATCTATGTGATTTTTTTTTTTTTTTAGCTACTTAATTTGAAAATGTTTATTAACATTATTGGGTCATGCAGAAAGATTTTTAAATCATGGCCATCGTTCTTTATTATTTTTTCCATTTTCCTTATAATAAAGTTTTGGAAACCGAGCTCAGCTATTCTTGTCATAACTCAATCTGACAATGATGACGATCTGGCTTGGCAGAATTTAGTTTGTAAGCTGGTGACTCTTGTTGGCTCTCCGCCCTGACCCTACGTCAAACCGTTCCGTGTCTTTCTACTTAGTCAGGTCTGGTACTTGCCCAGTGTCTTTCTGCTCCTGTTGACATGTAATTGTTCATGTTAATTCTCCTTTGGATTTGTAGTAATTAGAGTCCCAGTAGTCCCTAGTAAGAGACAAAAATGTTTGTGAATATCCGCGGTCCGCACCCTCTATAGATATCGCTGAAACGGAACTCCATACTTCAGCATTAAATATGTCAGTTTCATCCTTATTTTGGTTATGGTGTTTAGATTGTTATTTAATTAAGAATAATAAAGATTTTATCATCTGCTATTTTTTAAAAACCCACCTTCAAATTAGCCCCAAATTAGAGCCTCTGTGAATTAACAATAGTTTGTTCTAATTGTGATACCAAATTGCTCAGGAATTACTTATTGATCCATCTACTGACTGGAAGGCCCAGCCTTATTCCAATATGTAAAAGGATGTGATTAGATATACAATAAATGCAAACACACAGGTACTGTACAAAGAACCAGGAAGTCAAGTCATGTCACGCGAACCATGCTGTTTTTCTCGTAATACTGTTACTATATTAAAAGGGACGTAGCTCCTTTTGTATAATAAGAGATGTAAATGAAAATGTCCAAACTCTGTTATTCCCGTATTCTATAGAATGCCTGACTTCTTCACGTTATCTGTAACATATTAATATCCACCCTGGGGTACATGTAGAAGGATGTTTAGAAAACCGATTTGAACATCATGGCCTACAGTCTGCTAACGATGCATTTATTTAGTGTGATCTTAGACATAGAATAGCCAGGAAAGTTCTCTATAGGCCAAAGTCTCAGGGGAACTTGTTTTACTCTGTATTAAATCATACTTGGAGTATTGTACACAGTACTGGAGACCGTATCTTCAGAAGGATATTGATACCTTAGAGAGGGTTCAGAGAAGGGCTACTAAACTGGTTCATGGATTGCGGGATAAAACTTACCAGGAAAGGTTAAAGGATCTTAACATGTATAGCTTGGAGGAAAGACGAGACAGGGGGGATATGATAGAAACATTTAAATATATAAAGGGAATCAACACAGTAAAGGAGGAGACTATATTTAAAAGAAGAAAAACTACCACAACAAGAGGACATAGTCTTAAATTAGAGGGACAAAGGTTTAAAAATAATATCAGGAAGTATTACTTTACTGAGAGGGTAGTGGATGCATGGAATAGCCTTCCAGCTGAAGTGGTAGAGGTTAACACAGTAAAGGAGTTTAAGCATGCGTGGGATAGGCATAAGGCTATCCTAACTATAAGATAAGACTAGGGACTAATGAAAGTATTTAGAAAATTGGGCAGACTAGATGTGCCGAATGGTTCTTATCTGCCGTCACATTCTATGTTTCTATGTTTCTATACTGAAACTCAGCCGTGATTGCACCCCGGCAATTACCTCTCGGCTTACGAAAATCGGGAGACTTAGAGATATTCTGGGCTGCCTAATATCAATTCTGTGCAAGAATTACATTTGTCGCCAGCACCCACAGAGAGCTGGCGACAGATGTCATGGCCTTCTCCCTTGCAGGCAGCGCGCGTGCATTCTGAGCCGGTGAAACGGTCCAATCAAATGCTAGTCTGTAATAAGCATTTGAGTGGACAGTGTGAGGGCGCGAATGACATCAGACGGAGGCTTGAAGAGCAGCGCTGGGAGCTTTGAATACAGGTACGTTTACATTAATCCTGTAAAGTAAATAATAAAAAGAATAAACATAATAATTATGATATAACTTGAAGACCTGGGCAATTATCCAGCACATTTCCCAATAAATGAGGACTACAAGCTCTATAATCTCTGCAATTCTCTTGCTTGTCTGGCCAATACCAGGAAAGAAGTCAAACATTTTTAAAACAAATGTACTACTTACAGTAAGGGGTTGCCATAATTCAGAGATTATGGTTCTCGCAGTGTTTCGGTATAAATTTTTGTTTTGCTTAATAAGTTCACCTTGCAACCAATCTTTCCCAAACTGCCAAGTGTTTCCGCTATGGCTTTAAAAATATCGCTGTACATAATGTCACTACTTGGATTTCCGGGAGTTGTAGTTCAACTGTTAGCTATTAACAGTAGAAAATTCACAATAGAACCACAAATCACAGAAGCCCCAGTTGTGCTCATGAAGCCGTGCGTAGGGTGTAATCTCAGCGGTGCTAGAGAAAGCGTAGTGCGCACGAATCACATTCTGTTTCAGTGAGAGCTCACCAGAGATGCTGCAAAGCCTGGGATATTGCAGATGATGCAGGAACTTCAAATGTCATTTCACCACATTTACAACTTTTCTGATCACCACTCTGATAAACCTCCTTCTCTGACTAGTGAATTCACCAGCTATTCCGTGTAAAATACTTACATGTTTTATCCTTTATTAAATTATTTTTCTTGTAGGGGATGAAAATGCAAACCTCCCCTCTCTTTCTGAGATGGAGATGGAGTCCGCACAAGAACTCATTTCAGATCCTCTTCCTTCCTCCAACGCACCCCGGATCAGCCGGCCGGCTACCAATGTACTCGTGCGCGAGCCCGCGTCCCTGGATGAGAGTTTAAATGCTCCACCAAGTAAAAAGGTAAGTGGAACGTACTGTCTAGCTGATGTGTACATACAGTCGTACTGAACTCCACATTGTGAATCTTAAATACAATTTCACTTTGTAGGACTTTACACCATTTTTTAGATGCTAAATCTCTCTCTACCCCATTTTTTTTATTTTTCTTTCATGCCATCTCTGTGCTTTTTAATTATAATTTTTTTTACAAATATATATTATCTTCTATTCAGTTTAACTGTGCCGATGGCTGCATGGTGAAGCCACGTTTGGGCAAAGCCCATACATCTAAACCCTTATCCAAATCTTCTTAAGCAATATTTAGGTGAAGACTAGTCAAGCACTGCCATTGCAGATGCTGTGGACTACATCTCCCATGATGCTCGATAAATGGACTACCTCTACAACCCTTCAGCTGGCTCCATCTGAAAGAGTGACTGCTCACTCCGTGCCAACCTTCCCCTGCTGTACCCCTATTTGCACAGTGAGAGTGGGATCTGACTTATTTTGAAGCTGAATTAATTACTGTTTAACTTTATATTGTCCTACATGTGGTATTAACGTTTTCTGCATGGATCTCTCTGGGTTCTATATTTAACAGTCATCCATTTAATATTACTTTATTTTATTATTTGTATATGAGCATATTATAGTATCTTGAAGTGTAAATAATATAATTTTTTTTTTTTTTTTTTATATAAAGCTGAAATCTGTCATTTCTGTTGGTCCTTAAGCCATGAAATTCTGTTAGTCTTGAAGAGAGTGAGAGACACTATAATACCTTATAGAATTTTATATATATATATAGCTCTCACACTGTTTTTTCTTGTGACAGTTAAATATGATCATTATGTTGGAGCCCGTGTGTAATATATTATACATCAATAGTTTGTTAATTGAAATATTCTGATAATTAGAAAGCTCCACGGATTGTATTGAGGAAAAAGTTTGGTAGAATGTGAAACTACATCAAGACTTTTTACTCCAACGTGACTGATCACATGTGTTTTATTGATGTTTAATTATATGTTTTTTCATATTTCAGAAAAAGAGTAGGAAGAAAAATAAAAACAGGGACACAAATAATCCGGAAGGTAGTCAGCCGCCCTCTCCGAGTCTCCCAGGTTTGGAAAGTTTAAGCATTTCTGTAATTCCGGAAAATAAAAATGAGGCTGGACAGCAGTTGGTGAGCTGTGAGCTACCTCAGGCTCCTGAAAGTGTTGGTCTTTTACCTCCAGGTCAAAGTGACCGTCCAGATCCAGATGGTAACCTGGAAAAACCACATCCGTCAGATGAATCAAAGAACGACGTTCTGATGACAAAAGAAGACAAGGATGGTAAGCCAGCTGAAAGAGAAGGAAGTCTAGAGAAACCTACCAACAATGAGAAAGATATTGACCAGAAATCTGAAGAAAGTAATGATTGCATAGCTACTGGGAGCAACAAGAATGAGTTAGCAGAGAAAACTGAGGACAAGGCTAAATCAGATACAAATGTACCCAAAGGGCAGGCCAGAGGGGAAACTCAGAATAAGAAAAGACAAAGCAATGAGAGAGACACAGAAACTACAAAAAAGGTCTCTGACAATCCGAAACAAGCCGATAATGTTAACAAAGGAAAACCTAATAAGGAAAATGAAAACAAGGCAAAAAAAGGCCAGAGTCTAAGCAAGGCGAATGAAGGGAAAGAATCCATTGAAACCCACGTGAAAAGTGAAGCAAAATCTCAAAGTGGCAAGCAGGTTGTAAAGGAGAATGAAACAAGTGAGAGTGACGCGAGTGACACAGTAACCAGCAAATCCACCAACGTGACCCGAGAAGAAACCAATATAACCAAAACTGGTAAAGGGAAAGATTCCAAAAACAAACCGCAGCAAAACAAGACTGTGGATTCCGAGATGGATAAGAGCAGTCCATCAGATGTAAGTTATACTGTATATGCATTTACAAACGTGTGTGTTTAGAATACTGAGCCCCCATTCCTGCATTGAAAGGGTTAAGAAGCAATTAACCCCTTAACGGACGTTAGGGCATTCTATGCCATTATACATTAAGTGGGCTTAAAAGCCTGTAGGGCGGCATAGAACGGCCCCAGAGTGTCTGACTGAGCTCTCTGCTGGAAGTCAGGTCTGCACAGAGAGAGTCCAGCCGTGGTGTTTCTGGAATGCAGGCAGCTTTGGGGAGACCTTCAAGGGTCTCCCAGCCTGTCCTCAGCTGCTCAGCACCAGTATCTATATAACTGGCTGGGAACCGGGCTTCATTCAGAATTGCACAAAGTCTAATTCTGAAAACGGCCAGTAGATAGTGGCAACATGCCATCGTCTGTGTTAAATAGTAAAACCCATTTCTAACATCTGTATTGATATTAGCAGTGGGTTACCTTAAGGTTAAAGGGACACTATAGTCACCAGAACACCTACAGCTTAATGTAGTTGTTATGGTGTCTATACCATGTCCCTGTAGGGATTTTCTTGAAAACACTGCCTTTTCAAAGAAAAGGCAGTGTTTACACTGGTGCCTAGGGACACCTCCAGTGCCAGTCACTCAGACAGCCACTAGAGGTGCTTCCTGGGTCAGTGCTGCACAGCGTGCAGCACTGATGTTTAGTGTCTCCACGCTCTTTGTGGAGATGCTGAGATTTCCCATTTTTCCATTGATTCAATGCATCTCTAATAGCGCCAGCTAATTCCACAGCTGAATTATGAAAGGGGGTAAATTTACAATAATTAAGACAATTACACAGGAACAATAGGTAGATGAGGGCCCTGCTCAAACGAGCTTACAGTCTAGAGCCCTTGGCTGAGATCATCAGAATTGATCATCTCAGCCAATCCAGTGCTTTCCTATGGGAAAGCATTTAATTGGCTGAGATGATCAATTCTGATGATGTCAGCCAAGGAGGTGGAGCGGGGGTGGGGCCAGCACTGGTGGACTTGTGCAGCATTGAAATAAAGGTACAGTAAGTTTATTACGTTTTAAGAGGGGTGATTGGGGGGCAAACCACCTAAATGGAGGTTTTTAACAATGTGGGGTGAAGAATGAAGAAAATTTCCCCATACTTAATTTTCTTTTCCTGGATATATCCATGGCAGCCATGGGCGTCCGCAGGAATTTTTCCAGGGGGAGGCATAATTGTATTGACATCCATGCTTGGTACCTTTTTGACAGTGTCATGAAAGGGAAGGGGCATAGCCATTATCACATAAAGCCAGGGTGAATAGCGTTTTCACAACTATGGTGTCAGGAATATATGTTTGTATTCCTGACACTACAGTGTTCCTTTAAGCAAATTAAAGGACATTTCTGGTCACCATAACAACTTCACCTAAATGAAAATGCTATGATGCCAGGAAGCCCCTGGGTGCTCGCTTTCCTTTAAGGGGTTAAATCGCTCTCAAATGGTTTAAACCAAAGGCTTCCTCCAGCTCCAGGTCGCTCAGTGGTATTTGGCTTCTGAAACAGTGTCAGGAAGTGCAGATTGACGTCAGGCATGGGTGCCGCTGATTGGCTAGAGTGGTCAGTTGACGCTCTAAGCCAATCGCTAGTTCCCGGTTCATAAAATATTTTACTTTTTTATGAATGGGGAGCTACTGATTGGCTTAGAGTGCCAGCTGACCGCTCTAGCCAATCAGCAACACCCCTACCCAACGGCACTCTGTGCTTCCTGACACTCAGTAAATAAGTGAACACATTAACACCGATATTTTTTTACCTTTGGAGATGAGAAGGTCCAGCGTTTCCCTGCCAGGCCCAGGTACCAAAGCCTTATGATGTGGTGTCCAGAATAAAGTGGAGGGTTGACTTCATTTGTCCTTCCTGCTCCAATCTCCTTTTCCTCTCCTTCATT